>VYZQ01040173.1:0-29636 GCA_013400655.1 Mystacornis crossleyi
TATAATATCTAGTAACATTTAAAACCATGCACAGTTTTGTACATTTTCTTTTTTCAGTACAGGAAAACTCTTTGCTTCGAGTACTTGGAATGTACACAATTAGCAGACATTTGTAAGAAAATACAAAAAAAATTGGTTTTTTTTTTTAATTCCAACAAAACAAAAATCTATAGAAATCTACCTTCTCAAACTTCCACTGAAGTAACCTCAAACTATAAATTATTTATTTTAGAATAAGGATTCTGTGGCTCTAAGAAGAAAAAAAAAATCTTTAAATGAGATGCTGTCATCCTGTTATTCTGCAACATTGATATGTAATATGCACCAGAGAAAAACGAAAAAATTCAGGATGCAATTTGCTTTGCCTCTTTCTGGTAGTACATAAAGTCTTCTGGACAAAAAAAAAAAACCCACCCACAAAAAATCCTCAGCCCAAACCTCCCCCACTGTCATGGATCCCCAGCTTGATCCATGCTAACATTCTTTAGTTCACTCCTGTGCTTTTGAACAGCTATCTTGCATTGAGGAACAAAATAGCACAGCACTCTAAACACCAAAAATCAGGCAACACTGGCATTTTCCAATGTGTTAGATGCAAGAGAAATAGGCAGCTGTAGCAGCTCTCCTGCAAACAGTGTCACTATTTTGCTCACATGGCATTTCTGGAGCCCAAAATACAACAGTACTGGCAAAGGGGAGAGAAAAAAACCTACCCCGCATCATCCAAAGTCAACATTTCACTTTGCTGCATACTTGTTATTAAATCGACCACAAAGAATACCTTCATTTGAAAATAGAAAAATAAACACCCACACCCCCTTAATGCACAGTGGTTAAACTGATGGAAGAATTCTTGGCCCTGTTTTTCTGAAATATGTAAAAATCATCTCTCTGCTGCCATTTGTTTGGTTTTAACCACTGATGATGTATTGAAAAATAAACTTACCTTTGCTCACTGCAATCCAGGATAAACTAATATTTTTTTAATGAATACATATATATATTTATAACATTAAATGTAATTTGTTAAAGGACTGTACATCTATACATTCTTTCAATATTTCCCATAAACACAAAGGAAAAACTTGATTAATATATTTTTTCTCCATTTTTAATAAGTTAAAAAAAACACCTTTAAGTTTGGTGTAATTTAAAGTTTACAGTAATGCTATGCTATTTAAACCAATGAACAGATATGTTAATGTCTATAAATAACTTTACAAATATACATGTTAAGGTACAATTTTTAAAACAAAACTGTGAAGATATAAAACAAACAATCAAAAACATCTTTTCTTTTGCCCAGATCAGTATATCCTAGATTGCAATGCTCGTATTTTGAGACTCTCTCTCAGTACTGCTTTATGTTGCATTAGTATTATACATTCTTTTCTTTTAATATATTTATTTATATATATACACGATATATTTATAGATATATACACAGATTCTCTGGAATAAACCTTTTTGATATAAGTTAAAGGCTCTTGCCTACAGGTACCCGTAACTTCTTACTCCGAGTCACTGCACGTAGATGGAGCCAAACCTCTGGCGTCGAGGGGTGGATGGAGGAGCTGCTCCCCCCACTCACCCTTGGCAAGCAAGAACAGGCAAACCCCAAAAGCGTTATTTACTTTTTTTCCCCCTCAATTGGCTGTTCTCAAAGGTCAGGATGTGACTTGAGATGCCGTGTGGGCACCCAGGAGCCAGGTCTCAGGGTACCCTCTGCTCTCAGGTGGGTGATGCTCTGCTCCCCAGGGACCCCATGGTCACCACAGGGTCTCTGCCCATCCCTGAGGTCGGCTCCTGCCTTGGCACATCCCCATGGCTCCCAGCCCCGTGCGAGGGCCAAGGCGCTGACACTTCAGATGACTTGACCATCTCTTTTACTATTTTTACTTTCATTTCTCCATGACAAGTTGCATTTTACTTAGCTTTGTTTTCTCTTCTTCCAAAAAGGATTCCTTCTATGTAGCTGGGTAGTATGACCATGAAGCTATAAAAACGACGACAAAAAAATATAGATATTTTTATAAATATATGAATCCCTGCAGGCAACGTGGCTTTTCAGCTCCACCAAAAAGGTTCATGTACAGATTGCATAAGCGAAGAATTTCCACATTCTTTACACTGTTTTTTTTTTTTTTAAAGGAAGATTTCTTTTTTCTTTTCTTCGTATTGCAGGCACAGAACGGTTACTCTGGCACTCGGAATGCAAGCGCGGAGGCTGGGAGGTCAGCACCCCCCAGGTTCAACATTCTGCGTAGTAAAGAAAAAACCCTAAAAAAATGAAAAGTAAAAAAAAAAAAAAACCAACAAAAAAAATCATCTAGGATAGATCATCTTGGCAAGAGATTAGTTCCTTCAGGCCAAACAGTGCTTCTTGACTTTTCATACAGCAATATAGGGAAAAAAAAATTAAAACAAAAAATAATTTTTAAAAAGTTAATTTTTTTTTTTTTTACCCTGAACAGCTTGTCAATAACACAAATCTCCAGACACCATCACACAGTTCCACTGGAAGATCCTCCACTACGGTTTCATGCTCGGTGCCCCACGCTCGCACCTCCATGGGCTCACTGCCCGCCCGCCCGTCCATCCGTCCGTCTGTCCGCGTGCCCCAGGGGTCCTCACGTCCGGATGACGCCGTTGCAGGGCGGGTGCTTGGGCAGGCAGGGCTCATCGGGCAGCAGGTCATGTGCAAAGACCGAGTCGTCCCCTGAGGAGCAGGTGCTGTGGGTGTCCTGGCCGGCCGGCGAGTACTGCTCGAAGGGCACCGAGAGGTCCAGGTACTCCTGCCAGGGCAACAGAGCCATCAGTGCTGGGTGTCCCCCACGCCGGGGACCAAGTGACCCCTCCCACGCCCATCCCGCCGCACTCACATCGGTGGATGTCACGGTGAGGACCCTGTCCAGGTCTTCCACCAGCTGCTTGAAGGTGGGTCGCTGGGAGGGGACGGCGTGCCAGCACTCCCGCATGATCATGTACCTGCACGAGACAGTCAGCTGTGGTGGGGCCAAGTGACACCCACCCACCTGCCCACCCACCCCCAAATCGCCTGAAAGAACAGCTGTGGCCAGCACAACTTCAGCTATGGCCGGCTGGAGGGAAGAGGAGAGCTCTGTGGAGCCATGATCCTCATTACTGATCACCTGACACATGACAGTGCCCTCAGAGCAGGAGGAGAACCTGTCCTGAAGGTGACACACCAGAGCTACACCCCCGACCAGCACCCACCCAGTGGGGGGAGGTGCCGCGTGTCGCTCAGCAGCCACGGGCTGAGGAAGGTCTACCTGGAGATGGCCACACAATTTGCCAGTGGGGATGTCCCAACAGCCCAGACCCAGCAGCCCAGCGGGGTTGTATTTGTCCTCAGAGGGAATGGGGAGTGGAGCAAGTTCAGCGCCCACCACACACTCACAAATCATGGGTGCAGTTCGCAGGTTTGTCCATCCGATGGCCTTCCTTCAAGAGCTTGAAGAGCTCCTCAACAGGAATTCCTGGGTATGGAGACCCTCCCAAAGTGAAGATCTCCCATAGTAGCACTCCAAAAGACCAGCTGGAAACCAAAGAAAGATCTTTAAAATTCAATGAGGTTTTATTTCCAAGCCCCCCCATATCCCTTCCCCCTTGCCTGGCTTTATTTCTGTGCAGCCATGCATAGCTAACAAAGTCATCAATAGCATGACTAATTGCCTAGGCCATTTTTACTAGTTACTTGGAGATCTCTGCTGATCCAACTCAATAGCAAAGAAATCCCAGGCACCAAGTCTGAAATTGAAATGAGCATTTAATCAGATAGGTGACAGCCCATCTATCACCGCCAGCTCTTTGTTAGGTCTTCCACCAGCTCCACTGAATGGAACAAATCAAATTATTCATGCACGGCTTCACTGAATTGCAGGCTTGGAACCACAGGCCACTAATTGTGCAAGCTGATACCAAAACTTGCTTGTTACAACACTCATTTCACTGGCCAAGCTGGGAGAAAAATACCCCAACAAAAATCAGCAGAGCACTAATGTTACACACTTCAGTTCTGCAGCTGTGCTCTGGTTAAAAGTCCTTTTTTTTCAAAAATATCTTTTGCCTTCTTCATTTTCTTTCTAAAAACAGGGATTATCTGTCTCTGTTTTGGTTTCACGCAAACTCACTCTCCCATTCTCTAGCTTTGATTTATCTGTTATGCCCACTGCAGCATTACCTAAGCATGGAAACTATGATTTAAGATCAATAAAAGCCAAAGTATCTGAGAAATACAGAAATAGAAAAGAATCATTTGTCCAGTTGCAAACGGTGAGCTTTGGGGAGAGGGCAGGCTGGCTATAAAAATGCCATTATTGATCAAATATTACAATAAAAAAGCTAGCGTACATGTGGAGCGGCTTCAGCCCTTGCAAAATTCAGATGTGTTACTGATTTACATGTAAGGAGTGCTCTGCTGTTTGCTTACTGTGCAGAGGCACTAAAACAGATGAGCTAGGATTAGGAAAAATAAAGAAAATAAATGAAAT
The DNA here is from genome assembly GCA_013400655.1 of Mystacornis crossleyi. Classification (NCBI taxonomy): domain Eukaryota; kingdom Metazoa; phylum Chordata; class Aves; order Passeriformes; family Timaliidae; genus Mystacornis; species Mystacornis crossleyi. Next base: position 4,515 of record VYZQ01040173.1, read on the forward strand.
GGCAAAATTAATCTGAGACTACATTTGCTGAATATTCTCTGATCAATTCTAACAGCAGACAGAGTATTTCAAGCTTATTCCAGATCCCTGACCGAAGTGTAACTGTCTGGGGCAAAGCGTGGAGGACGACGAGCGTAATCTTTTTTTTCATGAGAATTTTTAGCACAATATTTTTCAACTGCTGGATGAATCACCTCATCTATAAAGTGGACAAGAAATACCTGCCTGATTTCCAGTAATTTTTCAGCAGCTCCCTAGAGATCCTCAGATGAAAGCAACCAGATAACAGCAAAATAAAACCATGTGTGTAAAGATGCAGCTTGGAATCGATTCCTGTACTTTTGCATCCCCAGGCACCCCAGTAGTGAACGAGCCCTGGCCACGCTTAGCAGTACTTTTGTCTGTAAGATACTATAGGTGTCGATTTCCCTGCCGTATTATTTTTTTTTTAAGTGTGGGTTTGCTTACACATCGCTCTGGTGAGTATAGACCCGGTCAAACAAGGCTTCTGGAGCCATCCATTTCACAGGCAGCCGACCCTGTAATTAGGAAGACAATGGGAACATCCCATCAGCATATTCCCCCAGCCACAACGGCACCATCTGAATCTTCTTTTCTAATCCGGTTTGAAACATTTTCATTAACAACCACATCTGCCTTCCCGGTCACTGGGCAAAGCAGCAGTGGCCACATATAAACAGATTAGAGCATTTGATCCCTGGATCTTCGCTGACAATCTTTGCAGTAAATGCTCTCTGTAGAGGTCTGTATTTCACTGCCAAGGCAGGTTTAACGTATCAGTGCATCTAAATCTTTGCATGGGAACAGCATCCATTGCTCACAGATGCAGAGGACTCTGTGGCAGAGCATGGGACAACACTTTCCATCTCTTTGGCTGGAAGGCACAGTTGACTCCAAGTCCAAACCCAGTTAAGGCTCAACTTGAAGGGAAGCTTCCAAAGAGTGAAGGCAAGGGCCAGGCTCTCTAAGAAACAAATCCTGATCCTGCTGGAGGCTAAAGGAGGAGGTCTGATCCCATCCTACATCAGGGTCATAAACACAGACTGTCACATGAGAAGTACAATATGAGAAAGACTAGATTAATCATAATTCTCTGGGGCTTTGTCTGGCCCCTGGAGGGAGACAGAAAGTACCGTTTTGAGTTTGAACCATAATTTGGATATGGGGGAACTTTGTCCTCTTCTGACCCACTGTCTCACTGAAGGAGACAACTAGAGATGGGACACAGGCAGGATACACAAATGGGATTATGCTCTCAGCTGTCCCACACAGCTCAAACATGGAAAATCCATCTGATCTGTGATTAAAATTCCCAAGCATTGCTATTAATTTATGACTAAGAAATCCTGGCAATTAAAGATTTTTGATATGCTGTTGAAGTGGATCAGTATGGACACGGTGGGGTTCAAAGGACTGCTTGGACATTTAAACCCCTTGCAATCCCAAGACCTGCAGGTTCTGCACTGCCCTTAATCTTCCAGTGCCATCTCCTCGCTCTGTCCTAGTTAGGGTTTTTCCTCAGGGCTCAACATCTGCAGCAGGCTCTGAACCAAGACACAGGGGCTTCTCTCAGCCCTTCGTTTGTAAATTCACCTCTACAGAAAATATAAACAACTCCAGGCCTCAGCCCTTGTCTGGGACCGTCTTCTCACTCTTAGCAGTCAACGAGCTCAGATGTAAAAAAGTGAGAAAGGCATGAAAGACAGGTAGATCCAGGTATACAAGAAGTGACATTCCTCTGTCAAGGACTCTGGTGAGACAGTGGTTGGCTCCTTGGGACCTTTATGAACAGTAGTGGAACAGACTGGAAAGGGCTCCATTCCTGTTTGGGAGAAACCTCAGTTGCTCTTAGTCTAAAGCATCCTGGCCAGAGCTGAGACCTCACAACCAGCTGCTAGCAGGACCAGGATCTGTCAGGAAGAAAACAGATGGTGGATACACTCCCGAGACCAGCCTATCTACAGTCCCTCCCTACTGGGCGAAGTCCCTGTCAGATTTTTTCCTCCTAAGTCTCTTTAGAAAGGGAGATGTGGGACAAGGGCCACTTGCTGCAGGGATGACCGAGTTCCCTGCCAGAAGGAGAACTGCGTGTGCTTGGCAGCTCTGTACTTACGTTGGTGGTTTTCTTGTAATAGTCAATGTTGTGAACGTCTCTAGCGAGGCCAAAATCAGCTATTTTCATCACATTATCTTCAGTGACTAACACGTTCCTGGCTGCCAAGTCGCGATGAATGCACTGTGAAAGGTGAGCAAGTCAATAAATAAGGGCTCGTTAGCTGCTCACGCCTGGAACCAACAGCACCATGTGGTTTATGAGCTGCCGTTTCATTGACTCCCAGGCTCATAAAGCTGTGGGCACTGCTCAGCTCCTGGCTCTCTGTGTCATCGCCCCACCGTGCCTGCTCAGTGGGAGCCACCTCTTAGCAACACCTAATCAGCACCCTCGGAGCCAACACGGCCATGTGCGTGCCTCTTCTCTCCAAAGGGATGTATGGATGAGAAAGCCAACTCCCCTCTTCTGTGGGCACTCACTGGGATGTGCAGCTGCTCTTCTGCACTGCTTCCCCCAGGGAAAGGAGTGCAGGATAATGTTCACGGGGAAAAAAATCCTTAAATTAAGGTATCCCAAATACACCCAAAATACCTAAGACTCACAGAACGGTCTGGGTTGTTTGTGCTGTTATAGGCATCTTGGGGGTGCTAATGGTCCTGCAGGTGACAGCTGTACAGCTGTGTGGTGCAGGAATGCAGCCAGCATACGGGGACTTTGCATATGGATGAAGCCTCCAGCAAAAAACCCCAAGATATTTTATACAGCAAAATTTGGCCTCTAAAGAGAGAAGCCTGCAATGTTTTGCCTGGGGTTGTCACACACACAGAGCATTCCCTGCCTTTGAACACGTGGCTTTGACTGAGGCTTCTACCAAATGAGGTTTCTCAACTCACTTTCTGAGATGCCAAGTACTCCATGCCCCGTGCCACCTGGTAGGCACAGGAAACCAGGTCCTTAAACGTCAGCTGCTCCTCAGGCAGCTTGCAGGTATCAAAGGAATAGTCCATGCCAGGTGGGCGACGTGCCCTGAGGTATTCCCGCAAGTTCCCCTTTGACGCATATTCCACCAACACATAGAGTGGTCCTGCAAGGAAGAGCACATCAGCGTTCAGCAGAAGAAGAGCTGACCACCAAAATCTCATCTGGGCCACTCTGGGCAGCCACTGAGTAATTACAAAGAAGGGACAGCCAAATCTGAGCCTCCCACGACCCTACGAGCACTGGGCTGCCCTGCTACGTACCGTCCTGCGTGCAGGCACCGAGGAGGTTAATAATGTTTTTATGCTTCCCAATCATTTTCATCATTTCCATCTCAGAGACCAGGTCGGAAAGGTCCTTGTCTGTGGCATCATCTGGAGAAAGTAAAAGAGGAAAGTAAAAAAATGTCAGGAAGAAAGTAAGTGTTGAGGGATATAGTTACAACTGCTGTGCAGCCATGTGGGGCTTTGATGGGGAAACAATACTCAGAATAAGGCTGTATTTGGCTTTATTCTACTTTGGGAAGCAGAATCAAAATAAAAACAAAACCTACTACCATGGCAACAAAAAAAGATGAACAAATAAGTGGAAGTAAATGTTCATATGGAAATCAACAATGCCTTTTATTTTCTGTTTCATTCTCACAAGTATTAAAGAAAAAAATTCACTTTTTGGTACCTGGTACCTGCTTTTCTGATAGTTTCTGTCCCTCATCTCTACGGGGTCAAGAATTAATGATGGTGGAAGGTCAGGGCTGGGAGAGACTTTTTTTTGGATGGAAAGTTGCAATTTCTCTGCAAAAATAGAAAAACCTATCTACAAAAGTAGAAAAATTGGGGAAAACCAGCCCAAAGGAATGTTTTGGTTTGGAAAGATGGAAATGTTGCTATTTCCAAAACCAGCCTCAGAAAGGACTAAAGGAAACGTAAATTAAACAAACCTGTTTCTGATAAGAAATACTACTTTTTTTTACAATGTCCCCCCACGTAACCTCAAGCCCAGGCTGCTCACTGCCCTGCTTGCTCCAGCTGAACTCCTGAGCTGTCTGTGGTTACTGTGTCTGGCAGGATGGGAAACAGAGACTTATCGAAAGGTGCCCAGCAACTCCCCCATTTCTGGTCTCCCTTCAACCTCTCAGATGTCTGGGATCAAGTTTCTTCAATGAAAAAGTTCCTCAAGAAGGAGTTTGTCAGCCGAAATTCTGCAAACTCCATCTGAGGTTGCTGCATAAGCTTTTGGTAGAACAGGCAGTGCTGGTTAGGGGAGTAACGAGTGGGCTGATTCACGGAGCTGGCTAGAGGTGAAGGGGGTTCCCCTTCTTGTCAGGGATGCTATTACCCCTTGGCAGAAAGCTGGGTTAATTCCCAGACCCTCTTCCTGATGGGATTTGCACTTTTGCCTGCTCTCCAAGGACAGCCCTCACCCCCAGGCGATGTGGGTAAAGGGGAGGAGAGGCTGTTCCTGCTTTCTTCTATTGTATCTAGTTTGTATAAAAGACTTAAAAGAGAGGCAAAGAGAGGAAATCCCAGCACAGTATGCTGTTGTCCTCTGTGGACTCCCCATACCTTTTAACATCTTGACAGCAACTGTGATGGCCTTGTTTGGCTTGTCCTTATCAATCCCAATCGCTTCTGCCATCACCACTTGGCCAAAACACCCCTCGCCAAGAGGCTTCCCCAAGGTCAGGCTGGAGGGAGGAACAAACAGGTACGTTAGGGGGTCCTGGAGCGGGACACTCCCAGCAAGCACAGAGATCCCGACCCGTTGCTTTGACTGACCGAGAACGCGTCAATTCCCACTTGGGATCTGGAGGCAGCTCCAGCTCGGAAACGTTGGCCAGCATTGGCCCATCGCTGGAGGAGAGGCGCGTGATCCGGACCAGGGGCGTGTTGGAATTCATGGAAGAGTTGGACTCCAGCGACACCTGCTTGGGTAGAGCAAATGAAGTGTTATTGCCAACTGTATCTCCAGGGCAGGCAGTGCCCGAAATGGATCACTGAGGAGGTTTGAGTTCTCTTAACCCATGGACGGATTTCTGGGAATTTCTAACTGGGAAATGCCCTCACCCTTGCAGGAATCCTCTCGTTTAGGCACTTGTGGTCAGGTATTTAGCAGGTGGAAAGGAAGGACAGGTCAGCCAGTGCCCTCCAGCATCAGGAGGTATAATCCATTCAGTTGTTCTGTTGCATCTCCACAGCCCATACAGGCCATGAAGTGACTTCTCCTTCTCCCACCCTGGCACTGTCAATGCCCACCGCGACCTTGCAGCCAAAGTTTGAAAACTGTACCCCTCACTATGGGGTTTCACATGGTGCCTTTTACTCCTGCCCCTCTGCAATTTCATGCAGCAGAGTATCTCCAGCTCCACAGATGACCTTCTGCCACCTCCACAAGAACAGCTTTGGGCTCACCAGTGACCTCTGTGAAAGCAGGAACGAGCACAACTACTGCTCTTTCTCCCCAAATCCCTGCTGCTCCAGGGAGCCTGGACTGGACTTCCCCTGCCAGATGTGCTTTCTGTGGCACCCACAGCTGCACTGCCAGAACCTCTTGGGCAAGGCCAACAGCAACGGGGGCTGCTCACAAACCCATCAGCTGCCACCTCTGCCAAAGCCCCACTGGCAAAGAAATAAATAAAAAGGGGTTACACTTTTAGGCTGCAGCCAAATTATGTCCCTCTTGGGCAATGTTTTTCTGGTGGAACTTCTCACCTAGAGAGAGAATTTCAAAGAGAAGGAGGAGGGAAAAAAAAAAAAAAGGGATACCATAGGGGGGAATAGGAATCTTGTATCTACTTTCTGTTACCTGTCTCTTGAGTGGGAATTTGGAGACTTTCTGTACAGTGGGGGTGTTCATGGCTTTTTTGTTTGGCATTTTCATCCTCCAGACAATCACCAAGACCAGCACCAGGAGAAGGAGGAAAAAGCCAGTGCCATAACTGAGAATGCCAGTGTACACTGAGCCCGAATCATCCATCTCCATGAGCTCCTCGGCTGCAGGGTGACAAGAGATGGCAGTCAGGACAGGGCGGGAAGCTGCCCACACACAACTACACACACACGGCACAGAGAATTTGGGGAGGACTTGTTCAGCTATGTCAACTTGCTCAGTGACTTCAGTGAGGGGACTCTCCCAGGCCAGTGGTTTTCCACCTGCAGCTGTAGCTAAAACATTATCTCAGTTTGCATTTTTTTGGGGTAATTTTACTGCCCTCCTTTCATGTAGCCCTTGGGTTTTTAAGAGCCTTCAGCCCACAGATTGAAAACCACTGCTCTAGGCTGAAGGCATCTTCACACGTCTGTGCTGTCCCTGTGACCCAGGTCTTGCTTTCTGCACACATCCATGCAATGTGGCTGGATGCCTCGGATGTGCAGGACTGGGGTTTGCTGCACTTTGCTGATTCAGATTCTCCAGCAAAGATTTCCACCAGACTAGTGCCTGCCCTGAGGGACCATGGGGCTTGAACAGAACCCAGCAAGTAAGGCATCACACAGGGAAAGAGCCTCAAGGGAAAAATCTACTTAATTGTTTAACGAAAACTTAGTTCTGCTGGGAAGAGGCTGGAAGGCATGGCCCAGAGAGGTAGGAGAGCCAGGAGGGTGATGGCATGAGCCCATCAGCAGTGGCTACCTGCTTGCAGGACATTTAGAGACCAGCAAAGGTCCGCTGTGTTTTCCCCCTTGTTCCTTTCAGGACAGGCATGTAGACCAGAGGAAGGAGCCATGATTGGACTGAATTTCTGTCCCCCAGATGTGTGCTGGCATCAGAGGAACAGTCAGCAGTGGGAAGCTTCATTATAAAGTCATGCTGATGTGGTCAGCTCACTAATGGATCGTGTCCATCGCTGAGCAGTCCCTTCAGCAAGCAGCAGGAGCCTTTCCCTGGCAGCAGCAGGCTCTGTGTCAGGTCTTTGGTGGCTGTGCCCAGGACGACATGGAGAAAAGGGCTGTTGGTGACATCAGGGGCTGCTACAGCCTGTGTGCCAGCTGTGGAGGGCCTGATCCCGCCAAATGGCCATCTCCTCCCATGAGACAGGGTACCAGATCTGGGATCAGGCACTGTGGTCGGTGCCGCAGCTCTGCTGCCTTGGCTCACGCTGCCTTGCAGTTCCCTTCACCTCTCTCCTCCCGTAGTGTGGACAGGGCATTACAAGCTGAGGTTCCCCAGGTGTCCTGTATCCTGCACCCTCTCTGTGGGGCCTGCTGCTGCACAGATGGCTGTCCTTCACTGCATCTGACTTCAAAATAAAGTTCTACTTTCTGATTTTTGGTCGGTTTTCTCCTGCTTATTTTTTGCTTAAATAAGATGTGTGAATTCATAAATTGTAAAAGCAGAGCATGAGTCGAACAAGACAATATCGTGATAATCTGAAAATAAAAGAGACATTAGCCTCCTAACCAAAGGAAATGTTTTCTCATCAGTGAATGTCAGAAGCAGAAACAGGATCAGATCAGCTATTACAGAGCTGGCAAATAAACAGGAAAGATCAGCAGATCCCACCGGCAGCAGGGTTGGGCGTGGAGGAGACCTTCTTAAGCCCCAGTAAAAGTGATTACATCCAAATCACCCGCACAGATAAAGCCAAGATTAGAAATGCCAAAGTTTCCGGTTCCTAAACACATCCTGAAATGGATGTGTTGTGAGATGGACCCAAATGTGGTCTATGACTGGGTGAATCAAAGTGTGCTCTTTAGGATTTTGGGTGCCTTTTTAGTAAGGGTGTATTGAACATACTCGAGATTTGCAGCTGCACTGTCTGCAAGGCACAGCACATACCAGATTCAATACGAATATTGCTGGTACTTCCCTGGACCATGCTCAAGCCTGCCCTGGAGCCAGAGGCAGATTCAGCAGGTGAAAGGGCTGCACAGCCTCATCCCCGCTTTTACAGAGCAGATCTCTCTGTTGCACATTCTGTCCTGGCTTCATTGTCAATAAGAGCTTTGCACATGAAAGGACCACAAAATTGAGGTCACTCTGGCCTCAGGTTTCAAGCCCACTGCAGCTTTCATCGATCCCAGCTGGAGCAGGCAGCATGCAATGCCCCTGGGAGCCAGGACTCCTGTGCTCTGCCTACACATGACTCTCCTTGACCTTCTGTTTGAGATCGCTATCTTGGCCTGCTCATCCGTGAAGTGGAAATAATGCTACAGGCAGGGAAGGGTGTACTCACACCAGACACTTATGCATCTAATTTTAGGTTAAGATATGAGGTCAGACAGAAAGGGTCCTTCATAAGATGATCCATAGTTCATGTCCAATTTAGGTACCATGGATCATCTGATGGGGCGGTTTTCTTCTTCCACTGTCAGCGTAAGAAGACAAAGCTCCTTATTTTGGTGCTTAACAGTCCTAACAAAGAGGCTGTGAATACCTCCCTGTTAGTTGATTTTAAAAAAGATTCAGTATATTTTATATCATTACTGCACTCATTTAAATTTTGAGATGCAATGCAGAAAGAGTCAGCTGCAAGTACGCAACAGGGGTCTGCAGCGAATCCCAGAGAAGAGGCCTCCCTGGAAAACACCCCCGCTACAAGCAAGGGACTGTCTGCGGGAACTTGGCATTTCTAAAGCAAAACATCGAGGCAACCTGGAGAGGGAAGGAGAGGCCAGCACAGAAGGAAATACCTGGTAGCACCGTCAGCCAAGCAGAGTGATGTGAGAACCCAATAGAATTCCCTGCGAGACAAGTATATTCCCCAGCATCCTCAAAAGTAACATTTCGCAAGTACAGAATCTCTAGCTCCTTATCCGTTGTGTTAACGCCTGCCGTCTACGGGGAAAAAAAACACACACATATAGAAAGAGGGAAAACAGAGAATAAGCCACATTCCCAGCAAGTGTGAGGACACCACAGGCAAATTTCAAAAGCAGATTAAGGTGGTTCTTTTTTTTATTTTCCAATGGCCCATCTTCCACATTTATTTATTCATTCCCCTCTGCAACCTGTAGTCAAAAGCAAAAAAAAAAGTTCCCTTCACCAGGTTCTTACTCTGTCCCACTAAAGAAGCATGCAAGCAAAAGCATCCAAATGAAAAATTGCCCCCACAATATGACTGACTTTGGGTTAGTGAGGTGAGTACAGGGGTGGGGAAAGAAAGATGGGAAATGAGGAAAGACAGAAAGAAAGGGGAAAGAAGTGGAGATTAGTGGGGAAAGATTCAAGTGCTGATCAGAGGAATGTACAAACATTATGGTTCATGAGTTCACTGAAAAATATGGAACTCTAGAATTTTTTCAGAATTTCTTCAGTGGGCATCTCAAAGCCATATATTGATTACACAGACCTCGACACTGCAGTAGAAATCTGGCTGATAACCAGAGGGTGCCTGTGAGGAACTTTCCTGCAGTGGCACTGAACAACACAGCAGTCAAACCCTGCAGGCTGGAGTCAAACCCCAGAGCCCACAAGATTGCTTCTCCTCTCTAGTTAACGTGTTTGCTTGCATGAGCCAATGTTGATATTTATTTCTCCATTACTTCTCCAGGGGACAGAACTGATTAAATCAGTTTTATAGGTGAAAAACTCAAAAGAGTTTGGTTTTCCAGTGCTTTGAACGTCACAGGTCATTAACATGCAATTGTTATCAGCACTCAATTGTAAGAAAGGGAAAGGAATAACAGTATGAAGAGTTGATAGCAAAATTTGACAGTCATTTTATTGTGGGAATTTTTCCATGGCAATTGCTGTATAGGCATTACAGTCTTGTTAAAAAAAAAAAATTAGCAAGAAAATAAGATAAAGCCATTCAGCATCAGTTGACAGGGTATAATACAAAATGAATAGTAATTTTAATCACTAGATTCTTAAAAATGTTATAGCTCATTCTTGCAGTTGCCAGGGCCTTGGGACAGAGTCTGTAGTTTACCTGGTTTTGGTTTGCGAATGTGGAGCCAAAATGGCTTTTCGGCTATGCCTACGAAATTGTTGGCTCTACACAGATATTCTCCTTCATCTTGTTCTGTCACATTGAACAGATTTAGGTTAGCATCGGCTTCAGCGTTTTTACTGATCCAAGACTGCAGGAATAGACAGAAACCTGAACTTCAGTAAACCAAACAATAGCTCCATTGCACCTACATCAGCTAGGATTGACTGCGCACGGCTGTGGTGGCATCCCCAGCTCACCCTGTGGTGAGACACCTAACCCAGGACCTGGGGGATGAAGAGAAACTGCCTTTGGCCCCCAAACCATGCGCAGGTGAGCTCCCTTCCCTTCACACATGCGATTTCTTTTTTTAAAACAGACCAGTTTGCCCCTCCTCCATCTGACAGCAGTCAAAGGCTCTACAGTTTCTCAAGAACTCCGCAGACAGGAGCACCAGAGAAAGGACTTAAGCAGAGATTTTGTGTTTGCAACCCGGCTCAGCAAATACTGTTTCAATTATCAGATTCCAAAATAGAATTTGGAAACAAAATATAAGCAGTGGCGGTCTGAAACTCGCTGCTGACTTCGCCTTTCAGAAATTAGCTGTAATTTTTTCCACTGCTTATAGGAGCCTCTTCTTTACTAAATAAAGTGGTGTATATAAATCAAACAAACTTCAGACTTTTAAGCACGAGGTTTATTTCTCTTCTTCTATGCTGCCACAACAGCACATCAGTTTCTTCCCTAAACACTAAACAGTTGTTTTTATTTTGGCTGAAAATGCATAACTGTTTTAAGTGGCCTCAGAAGAAGCTTCAGTTCTGGAAATGAAAATAAAACAATTCTTTTCTCTGTTTTGGCCTTACACTCTCCAGCCCAATCTTGATGCCTTCCATTTCCAAGCCTGATCCTGTCACTATGACTTGCAGCTCATTAAAATCATGGGGGCAGCCAGTTCTGATAGGTTATTAGGAACTGAACCCAGAGGAGGCACCAGAGAGGGGCCCCAGTGTCCATGTCTGATGACAAACACCACCAGTTTTGACCTGATCTCATCCCTAAGCCTTACGTGCAAATCTGTCTGCCCTCACTAGTGGGGAAACGTGCCTGCCTGCTGTTGCTGCCTTGTTTATAATTAAACTGGGCATGTTTCAAGGCAGAATGTACAATTTAGCCGTTGACAAAGCTTGGACACAGTGTTGCCAGCCCCCCTCTGTAACTGGAAGGCATTTAGTGCTCTTCTGCAAAGAAAAACGGGTTTTCTTTGATTACAAATTAGCCCAGGCTTTCAGGAACTGATGCAGGTGATGGCTTGGTTTTGTCAGGCTGTTTAAAAAATGAGTTGAAAGTACAGCATTCAACTTATCCATCTGCACTTGGGTGGGGTTTGACACCCCCTTTCCCCCTTCAGATGTGGGGGGAGAATTGCATGTGCTCGGCACCTCTCTGTCTCCCTTCCTGCAATGGAGACTGGGACATTCCCCATACTTAAACTGCCCCATAGCAGCACCTACGCTCCACAAAATCTCCTGGAAGCAGGAGGGAAGGGTAGGCTGATAAAAAAAGCACCTTATCTCCCTGCAGACAGCACAGCATGGGGCAGGAGAGAGCCTGTTCAAAGGGGAGGGCTGTTAACAGCACCCTGCTCTGGCCAGGATGCTGGGTAAAGGCAGCAGCATTGCATGGCGTGAGGGGAAACGAGTCCATAAAGCCAACGGACAGGCCCTGAGATGACAGCAAGATCATTTTATCAGATCTTTATTTACAAAAAACAAGCACACCACATTTAAAAAAGGAAAAAAAAAAAATCCCTGCAAAGCTGGGCCTGACACAGCTCTGTGGAGGCCCAGTACTGGCACACAAAAGATGCATCCCAAAATGGAAATGCTCTGTGCCCCAGCGCTGATGGCGGCATTAATACAATTCAAAGCATTCCTGATTAACCAGAAGTAGTAAATAGACGTGTGCTGGTCCTATTCAGCAAAAAACATAAAACCAAACAAAACTTGTGCTTTCAAACGCCTGCCTGTGCTCCCCTTCGAGGAATGTGGAGCCTTTGCTGTCCACAGAAGAGAAGGTATTTGGCAATTCTAATTACCTACCCACCCCGGTGCCGCTCCAACTTAATTTTAAAACGCTATTTATACGGACTATTTATATGTTCTTTGCCGCAGCAAAATGGGGGCTTGTGCTTGTGACACAAGGCACTGTTCGCAGCGGCTCTGCAAACTTCCAAAAGGTAGCACTTTATCCCATGGGGACCACACACGGAGCTCGGAGACTATACGAGATGGCATGTGACACAACCAGCTATTCAGAGCTTGGTACTGGGCTGTGAAACCAGGGGGAAATTCAAATATGCATAATTCAAACACATTTGGAGAGGTGGCAAGAAATAAAAAGTTTTCTCAACATGCAAGAAGCACATGTTGCCAGTCCTGAAGAACTGTCTCCAACCATTTCTTCCAACCAATCTGTTATTTCAATCTGTGTAATTATTTCCAGGGTCTCTGGCTTTTATTATAATATATCTGGCTGCATTACAGTTTTGTAGATACTGTCTGATAAGCAGTTGGATTCTTTTTTAAACTTCATACAAAGAGAAGAAGGGTGTGTACAGCAGGATGTGCACACGGAATGTCCACACACAGGACAGCCTCAGCTTGAAGTTGCAGATACAAATTCTCCTTTCAGCACTAACTGCAGAGCCAGAAAAACTCCTTTTGGGCCTATATATTTAATAAACACCATCACATGATGCCTTAAACTATTTTTTTTAAGGATTTTAGAAGTCCAATGTGCTCTTCACTCCCTATTCCCTGCTTTTATATTTACATTGGTTGAGGGGAACCAAACCCTCTGGCTTTGTTCTGGCTGTAATCCGAAAGTTCCCTTTCAAGAAAGCATTTTAGTAAAGTTAAGTCTTACCACGTACTTTTTGCTCTATTAAAAAAAAAGTCTTTCCTGAGCAGTGATAATAGCAATGTTCACAAATTTAGTGTCTGGAACAAGATTATGTTGGCTCTCAGGTGCTGGTGGTTCAGCATTATTTGGTACGTGCATGCTGCAGTGTGCTTACTTGGAAAAAGAAGAATGTGTTTTAGTCGGGAGACTTTTTTTAATAAACCCTGAAAATACTGCTGTTGAAGCTGTAAAAAAAAAAAGGGTATTTTTACAATTTTAGGTCAAATGCAATCTGACAGCTCTTTCATTATGCTGCATTTCTCACAATTGCCTCAGCTCTTACAACTTCGCTTATCTGTGCCACCACAGTAGTAGTGTTATCTCTGGCAAACAGAAGAGTTTGGGACATTGATCTCAGGACATTTTTGCTGTACCCCTCCAAAAAGCAGAGTACTCCACTGGGCAGGCTTACAGAAGGACTGCCCTGAGGGTGAGAAGGAGGAGCCTGTACCAACCTTCAGCACCGTGACATACGGGGTCCCATCGGGTCCGTATTTGCTGCCATTGACTTCCACGTGTTTCAGCCACTGGATGTGAGGCTGGGCATCGCTGTAGACCTTGCAGTGAAACTCCACATTGCTCCCTACCACCACGGTCTGGTTGGCAGGGAGCCCTGCCTGCAGGATTGGTCGATGGGGTGATCTTTCTGAAAAAACAGAAAAGAGGAGAAATCCTAATTTACTTGTCCTTTTTTTTTTTTTCCCCAGCAAGTATTCTCCTCTGAAACCTTCATCTTCTGGCTTTCCAGGGTAAAGGGTACAAAGCAGGTTTGTCCCCCGTGGGAGTCCTGATCACTGCTCTACCCAGTGCTTCTCAAGCCAGACAGAGAAGGACCACTTGGGAAGGGAGGAGGCATTTCAGCCCTGCCATTCCTCCTCTGGCCCCTCTGCAGACCCACTAAGTAATTTACTGATCACAGATGTGAGCCTGAATCGTTGGCCAAAAAGAAGCTTGTAGTTGGTTTTAGAAGACACATGATCCAACACTTTGGGAAAGAAATCAAGCTCCTGCTTCCCATATCCTATCATGCAGCTATTCAACATTGCCACAGATCAGCTGTTGAGGGAAAACAGTGAAATCTCACCTAATACATCAAGCTGGTACGTGTGCCTAATGTTGCCATATTTGTTTTCCACGACACAGGTGTAATTCCCTCGATCTGACGGCACAACACTCTCCATCACCAGGCTCCACTGCTGGTGTCGCAACTGGAAGAAGAAATCAAACCATCAAGCTCGTGATCAAGCACCATCACCACCAGACCTTTCAAACCAATGAACAATCAGTGAGCTTCCACACACCTGGACCCCAGAGCAGGCCTGAACATCACAAGGAAGCCTTACAAGGGTCAGTAGAGCCTTAAGGAGCAAAGGCATTAAGACCAATGCAAAAATGATGCAATACAATGTAACACACAGATTTCAGTGAGGATTTCCATATGTTTCCACAATAATCACAACGAAGCCAGCTGACAACTGAATGTGGCACCTCTCACTGGAATAACAACTTCAGAAGGCATCACATAAGATAATTCTGATCTGTATTTCAAAATGTGTGTGCTACGGAGGCAACAGGTTATGGCATCTGTCTGAACAGAAGCAGGTTTCTCCAGCTGAGTTAGTCCCCTAAATTCCCTCTGAAAATCAGGAGAAAACACGTCCAGCCTCAAATATGGTCCCTAGGATGCTTGGTCAGTCCTTCTGTTTTGGCACCAAGTTTTATACTAGTTGGTTTTCTGGATGTGGCTCACGTCCAGAGCTGATGGTGGTTCAGTAGCAGAAGGGGAAGCACAACCCATGTCTCCACCCTGACCTGCTGCCCTGTGATCTCAGCTAGAACGTTTGTTTCTAATGATTATAAAGGAAATAACGGATATGGAAAGCAAATCTTGAATTAATACAGAAAGCAACCAACAGTAACAAAGATGACTTCAGGGTGCACATAGGATATGAAAGCTCTCCAAATCTCGGGATATTAATTTGATGCCTTCTGCCGCCCAAAGCAGAACATTGAACTTTATTAAACATTTTGAAGGTGACCCCAAGGACACAGAAGCAGGAGATTTACAATAACGCTGCACTATAGAATGTCAAGGCCTGATGGAAAAAACAAGGGTGTAATTGCTCCTGGAGATTTCTTGCTGCAGCAGGTGAACTCAAATATGAAGTCATTTAACCTCTTTTGCTACACATAAATTGCATCCACATGCTTTCCGTAAAAGGGCCAAGTTGCAATCAAAGCCAGAACTTTGCAAAAAGAAGGTTTAAAACCATAGGACTAGACGGCTTAGTTGCAAGATAAGCAAGCAAAAGTAATTTTAACAATTTGTAGACCTCTGCAGCCCTGAAAACAGCATTGCTGAGCACCCCATTTTTCAGAGACCGCCAAATATGGCATTTCCTTTCATTTCAGAGTATGGGTAACAGGAGGCTGCGACCAAACGGTGACCATTTTGTACAGACATCTCAGCTGTGGCAGATGTCTGGTCAGCTCTGACTGCACCTCTGCCCACTCAGGACAGCACAAATGGAGGAGCTCAATGAAGGAGCAGAACCAACATTTCACCTTTTGTAAAGCAACATCCCCCTTGCTGCACCTCTGTAACTGTGTGGCAATTACAGAGAAAGAGAAGCTCTGAGAGCAGAGAGCCTGGACCCCGAGCCCACAGCTGAACATACCAGACTGTCACGGAAGTTTCAATGCAAATTTCTGGCTGCTCAGTGGCTCATTTCCATACTGGCTTGTCTCATTGTTGTGTCTAAAGGCTTCTTTAAATCCACTTCCCAGCATTGCAAAACGTTTGCATCTGGAACCCCTAGGAGCTACTCCACGGAAATGGGGCTCCAGACAGACACATGGATGACTCCCTAGTCTGACCTATATTCTAAAACCAGGTCCAAATTAGGTGTTTTATTAGGGATGCACTTTCAAGGACACTTTTACAGTACTTTCAAAGAACTTCTCTTCGTCAGGTTTGTGATGGGAACTTTGGACTCTGAACAGTGAAGAACCTGGGGGCACAGACTCATGGGGTAGAACCCGTTTGAAAACTTTAGAAGAAGGTTTTAGTTTTGAAAACTTCTGGAAAAGATAATAAAAAAGGATGCTCCCAAGTTCGGATAGTCACTGCACTTGATAAAACACTAGAAACATGAAGTGACTTAGTGCAGACATTAATCAAGTGGGTGAGATACTGGAAATCCCTCTGGTTTATTTGGTGTTGTCATTCTTGGCTCTTTGTGAAACAAACATTTGCAGACACACTTGGAACCTCGTGTTTGCCAGACTGGTATGCAAGTCAGTGCAGTGGTCTGGCGAAGGGATAATCCTCCATCTCCCTCCCCCTCAATCTTCCCTTCTAGGGTCATTTAACACACACAGGCTTACGATATTAGAGATTCCAACACGGATTTAACCATTAATGCTCTCTGGGAAATTTCCTATGATAAGTCATATGAAATTCTTTTCTTTACCAGTTAAGGATGAACTGTAACAAAACCAGGTTAGCCTGCCCATCATGTTTTCAACACTCACCCTTCTCTCTTGCAGGCTTCACACCGGGCAGTCACACGGGTCTAAATGCCATGTGCAAGGGGCAGATGTGGAAGAGTGGTCAGCTTTCATTTGCTGACAACAGACTTCTCACAATCAACATTTAAATTCTTTCACACACTGAAAACAAATGAAACATTCCCAGCTCAAGGATTTCTGGGTTAAGACCAGATCTCGAGATGAAGTAAGCCAACCAAACTCTGCCAGATCTGGATTTTGCCCATTTTTTTCAAGCCGCCTAATCCTGTTATGAAGTTAAGTTGTAACAGGGAATTTAAATCTTAAATACATGAGATACCGAGCAGGTTTTCAATCTCCTTTTCTGGTTCAAATCTCAGCTGATATCTATCAGTATATTTATACTGGATGAGATCTGCATTAGATTACTTATATCTAACTGTGGCTCATGACCAAAAAGAAACAAATAAAGGAAGGAAAATTACAGAGAAAGATGTCTTTATATCAAGAATGGGACAAAGAACTACACCTAGACAGATAAAGAGCTGAAACCAATCTTCCTGTAATTGTCCTGACACTGCCTTGAACAGCTCTTTTAAGCATCGACTTGTTGCTGGAAGGTGCCCCCAGAGAAACAAAGCACAGCGATGCCAAAGACTACCGTGTTTCAGAGGATGAAATGTGTCAATTTAAACTCAAAGACAGATTAAAACTGCTGGAAAGTGGGTAGGGGAATTGCTTTCATCTTCAGATTTCTTTTTCTGCAGGCATAATTTAGTGCAGCTGATGTGACATAGTTTAGTAAAAAGCTGTTGGAATAGCGCATGCAAGCCTGGAAACACTTCATGATGATCCTTACAGCCTGCAATTAGTAAAAGATGCTCGTGCTTTGTGAATGTCATCTGCCGAAGAGCAGTTTACCCACAGGAGTTGCCTCCCCACTTCTTTTCCCTCCATAGCTTTTCAGAAGATCCAAACCTGAGCGTGTTCTTAGCCTCGTCCAGGCTGGAGCAGGGACAGGACTGAGGAAGGAGCTTTAAAGGCTTCACTGAAGCAATCACAAAAGGCTCTTTCAGGCACAGGTCTGAGCTAACAGGAAAGAAACAGCCCAAAAGTATGGGGAGGGAGGACTTTTTTTGAATCCTTCTCTGGTTTCTGGAGCATGGCATGCTTTGCACGCCCAGTCCCCTTTTCAAAGCGCTACGGATGTGGCAGGCATCAGCACACGGCTACTCCGAGTACTGATGAAGGTGCCTTCCTACAGGTCACCTTCTCTGCTTAGTAGCAGAGTCCAGGATATGTCAGGGCTGGCAGACTGCAGGGAAAAATTGCTGCTCAAGAGTCCTGCCTGCTATGATGATGTTGTTATAATCAGCTACACCAGTTTAATTGTCCCCAAATAAAAACAGAAAAAAAGAGTCTGACTGTGACCTCAAGGGGACAAAGTAATAACAACAACAGCAGCAAAATCTGAGAAAAGCTGATTTTCCTTTTAAAATCCTGCCATAATTCATCAGATAAAGTAGCACAGAGACTTCTGGCTAATTAAATAATTTGACTGCAGTGGGGCTTTGTGTCCCTGAGCTCTATCTAAACATGAACCAGAGCATTTTCCAGAACACCTTATGGTAGAAAGGAAGTAGGGAGAAGAAAGCAGCCAAGGAGCAGATGCTATTACTCTGGCTACAAGGGAATCCAACACTTGACCAAGGGTCAGTGATTTATACCACAAGAATGTTAATGACTACCAGCATGATGAGCCAGCACTTTGGTGAGTCCTTCCTATACCTTCAAAGGCCACTGAATAGGTTTTCTTTGAGAACTGGGAGTAGCTATGGCTTGGTCCAACACCTCTCAATGCACTGGGCTCATCTCCAGAAATTAGGACAGAAGTTTCTGCTCCTGCTTTTTCAGCCCTGTTCACAATGCAACCATAAACCCAGCCCTGTTTTTACCTACTCTCTGAATGACCACTATAGACAAACTCAGAGGGAATTAGCCTTTGATCCCAAAGGACAGCAGTCCTTTTTAACACTTTGGTGCCAAACAATTCCTAAGAGTGCAAGAACCACCTGCATTTCTACACAGTCAGGACAGTGCTCTTGGAACTACCAATGTTAATCACTGTGCAATACAATTTTCTAGTTGACAGAAATAATAAAAACTGAGATCCAAACCAAAACCTTACCTTAATGCCCCCAATCCTGTGCTCCCCTTTGAACTCCTTGCCATTTTTCAGCCAGTAGATGGAAGGAGTTGGGTTTCCACCTGCTGGACATCGGAAGCGAACGGTGTTGGCGGCAGGAACTGCCAGCAGCTTCTTCTCCATCTTATCTGGCCGGGTCCAGAAGGGGACACCTGAGAAAGGAAAAACCAAGCTGAACAGGCCCCTTTCTGCTGCAGAGGATATCAGCTGGTGAGCAGATGCATTTGAGGAGTCTTTGGCATGTGCAGATTGACAGTTAAATTGCTACCTGCCGCAGTTAAGATAAATGACACAGAAATGCTTTCCAGCTAAATGACTCTCATAGACATAGACAGGGTGTTTGCCTTTCAGTTTTGTGATGAAAGGTTCATGACCAGGTTCTTGTCTTGGTAATGCCAGTATAAATCTAAAGTGGCTGCTTTTAAATCAACAAGTAGAGTTATCCCAGATCAGGATGAGAATCTGGCCTCAGCATGTAAAAAGATACAGATGTACCTTTGGGACATTAGTAGCCAAGAAGCATAAACAGCAGAAAGATGTTAGAACTGTAAAAGAATGTTGATGGGCCAGCAAGGGAGCAGAGCAAAAGTATGAGCTGAGTGCACTGGAAAATGTTCCTCCTCAGCGAGTACAAATGTAGTGTAGCCTCCTTAAGGGAAGGAAAGGAAAAAAAAACGCGCCAGTGCCAAACTGGTTTATCATGTTTATGTTCTTTAAGTACGAGTGATTTTAGTTTTAAAGATTCATGTTACCTTTGAACAGGGATAAGTTTTAAAACACCAGTGTTAGCATGAGATACTTTTTATAATCTGCCTCAAGTACAGCTACGTTCCTTGGCTGTGTTACAAACATTACATATTAACTCCAAATTAAGGCAGCAGCAGTGGCAAACTCATTATACTAGGAAGAAAGAAAAAGTTTTTTAAAAAAGCCTCCCAAGCTTTCATTTCTGCTTAAGGAAACACTGCAGAGCTGCACATGCTGTGCCTTCCCTTGCCACACCAGGGCCACATCCAGCCCCCCAGACCTGTGCTCCACACCAAGGCCAAAGGGAGATGGGGGCTACAATGGGGGCCCACTGTTTGGGCTGCAAAATAGCAAGAAGAAGAGCAAGGAGTGTAAATGGCATCTTCTCCAGTTGGGTAGGAAAAAACTCACAGACATGGAGCACCAGTTGCAGAGATATCTGCTTCTGGCCAAGATAAACTGAAGGCACTGGTCCTCCAAGAGCTGCCTTAGGGAACACGATGGCCACCAAAGCTGTTGGGGAAGGATTGCTGCTGGCCTCTCCTGCAGTGGTGACAATGCTCAGAAACACTACCCAGCATCACAGCCCCATCTCAGTGCTACTCTGAAGCCCCTTAATCCCCTTCCCCTTAATGACAAGGGTGTACAAAGTTTTCCCTCTTGCTGTGTCCCTTTGAGATGCATGGGAGCTGCTCCATTTCTCCAGCACTCCTCAGTGTACTTAGCCCTGATGCATTTGGCTCCATGATACCCATCCCATTGCAATTCCAGGTAAGTCAGTGGTTACCCCAGGAGTGGTGTAACTCCTCAGTATCCCCCATGCAGGCTCCCTGCTGCATTCCAGCTCCAAGCATATTGCAGGAAAGGTCACACAGTCAGCCAAGGCAATTCATGCACCCACTGGTATTTAGCTAATCTGCCAACACTCTCCTCATGGTCCCCTCTCCGTGTAAAGTCCATGAGGAACTGGATGTCAGGAGCTCCACCCAGGAGGCCCCTCCATGTGCTAGAGATGGCTCTGCAGGGCACATTGCTCTCATGTCGCATCTGCTTTCCCAGCTCTGCAGTGGGATGGCTGGATGTAACGCCATCCCAGGGAGGGAAATCCAGTACTGAGGGTTTGCATCTGCCCTCAGCCTGCCTTGCACAACAAGCTGTGATGCCTATCAGAGTCAGCCCCACATATCAGAGGGATCTGCACTCACCCACTCTGCATACGCCTGATTTTCAAACAACGAAACTGCTCAAGGCCCTTTTCTTGCCAAGATGGTACCAGATCCGGCAGGAGGTATGGCTGGCACAAACAACAGCAAAAGGAGGAATTTCTGCAATTCCTATAGTCCTGGAAAATTCCAGCTACAAATTTTGCTGCAAACACATAGGACACCTGGGAGGCCTGAAATACTACATGATAAAGTGAGCTAAAATGGGACATCACGCAGCCATCTGCATCTACAGACATCATTCCAAATTGCAGAACTGCACAAAAATGGGGAATATTCAAAAAAAAGGTCAGAAAAGTGGTGCAACCACTAAAGGAAGAACAAGTGTTGATGGTAAAAGGATGATGCTGTTATAGCATGAAGGAAGGGCAGAAACCAAGCAAAGGTTGGGAAAATCCCCAGGCAGCAGCAGAGGAGTGAATGCAGAGGACACTTGGGCCGGTGTTGAGAAGGCTGAAGAGGAGAGAGCTCCAAAAACCATGCTAGACCTTGGTTTCTGAAGCCTGGGCCATTTTCTGGCCAAATGGTTCCTTTTGGCAATGCACCCCAATTTCCTGGGGACTTTACAAGAGGTTAACAGGGCTACAGGGGAGAAGTATGGGAAAGGCCAGGCATGGATAGAAAAGTTCCCTTTTGCCACAACCACAGAGGGCAGCCAAATAACCTGCTCTTTGTTGTTTGATTAACATATCTGCCCACAATAAATTCTATTTTATGGTGTTGATGACACTCATCTAGGCACTGAAGTGTAATTACATCACATGGTCACCTGGTCAGGACTAGGTCTCTCCTTTTGCTTTTTCGGGCTCTTCCCTTCTTCACAACATCTGCATGTGCTGCAGCGTGACATTTCATCACATTTTTCCACTCAAAAGATGAGTTTGAATCTCACAGGAGATATATCAACCCACTGGCTCCAAACATTGTTACTGAAGCCAAGGGGGATTTTGCTTTTGGACATCAGAGAGGAGCAAGATGGAGCCCAGGAAAGTTTCCAGCTGGAGATAGTCTCCATATGAAGCAAAGGCAGGATTCACTCCTGCCTCCTGCAATTAGACACAGCTTCTTCCCTGAGTGCTTTCCCTCGTTTGGGTGCTCTTCTGTGAGATTCAGGGCTTGCCAGGGCTGGGCACCCCTGGATTATTGTGCCAAGACTCAACCAGGGCATTCCTCCCAAGTCAAACTGGAACTGGAAGAAAGCGTCTACGCATTGAAAACAGCGCCTTTGTTCTCACTTGCAGGAGCAGCGAACAAAACATCCCTGCTTTTGCTCTGCTCTGCCCTCCGAGTCCTTTCATTAACCACTTTTTAAGGGGCTGAAAATGTTGCTAACTCTTCT
Source organism: Mystacornis crossleyi (assembly GCA_013400655.1). Lineage (NCBI taxonomy): Eukaryota > Metazoa > Chordata > Aves > Passeriformes > Timaliidae > Mystacornis > Mystacornis crossleyi. The sequence goes on from VYZQ01040173.1 coordinate 26,427, forward strand.
TTTCAAGCAAAGCTTGCAAAGCTCCAGAGAGTTTTGGGAGAAGGAAAAGAGGAAGAATGAAAGAGAGGAAAAATTTCTAGACTCGTTCTCTCTAAATTAATTACCAGCAATGATTTTGCATATGCAGGTGTAAATTAAAAAAAGGGACCCACAAACATTATCACTGGCCCTTTCCCATCATCAAACACTAAGCCTGACAGTCCGTTTTATTCGTCAAAGACACCGGCCACCCATCCAACTGGAATGACCAATTAAAAAAAAACTGAGAGCAATACTTGGAATAATTAATACAGCCAAGCACTCATTTAGCAATTAGGAGCTGCCACCAAATTCTGTGGCAGGCAGAATCAACCCTAATTGTGTAATTTCCCCAGCTGACGCCTCTGAGGACACAGCCAGATTTAATTGGAGATTATGGGGGCTCTTTGAAGGTGCTGGGGCTGCGCAGCGGGGGCTCCAAACAAACAGATACAAGAGGGGTAGGGAGCGCTGGGGCAGAAGCGCAGTGTGTGAAAAGGGAGTTTTGTTTTTGTTTCAGGGCCAGGAAAAACAGCTGTAGAGAACAGAGGTATTAGAAGGCCTCTTTCTGCAAAGGCGGATCACGGTTTGTGACAAGGCTGCAACAAATAGGCTGATTTGAAGACACTGAAGTTCCTCCTTATTCTTTTCTGCTGCCCATCCCTAAGGGGTGTTTCTGTACTGCCCTTCAGAGAGGAAGCTGAAAGGAGAGTGAGCAGAGCAGGGCACTCCACATGGAATTTGGTATTTCCAGCCCTTAAAATTAACAAGATTGGCTTCAAACTTATGATGCTATTGGAATCAGCTTTCCAAACTCTCCACTATAGAGGATGAGAAACTGTTGAGTAATTAAGCCGGAAAAGTAACTGATCATCGCAAGGGGCCAGGACACAAGGATTTTGTTCAGTGATATGAAGTATGGCAACACTCAGTGAGCCGGTTCAGGATGGATTGCCTCCCCCTAAATATGAAACACTATCAATTATACTCACTAGGTACCTTTAAGGTCCTTTCCAATCCTAACCATCCCACAGTTCTATGGTATTTTTCTTTTGCATTGAAGTGTTTATTGCCTTTCCTCCTCTAAGTACTGACCACAGCTACATCTGATGCCCAAGCAGGGGCTCACACCACGCCATTAGCAGGGCACATTTTTGCCACAGGAGATAGAGGACCTGGGTCTTTGGGCTGTCCACAGAGCACGGCACTGGCTACACCGTGTCTGCCTGCCTGGGATGGTTCTTCAGCCCCTGTTCCTGGTGGGATGTCCTGACAGTGGTGGTACCGGGGTTAACAGCACAGCTCCTCAGACCAGGAGACCTCTGAGGGTTAAGTGGAGGATTTGACATCAAAGAAAGCAACACAGTGCACACCCATGTCACAAATTGCCATGAGGTTTCACCGCACTGACACATCAAGCTAATCAACCATTTTTAAAGCAGGAGAGAATCTAACTTTTTTTTATAATGAGACCTTTAAGCAAAGCCAGCCATTACCTTCAGGTCTAAAAACAGATACAGCCTCAAAGTCAAGAAGACCCAGAAAACAGGCTATAAATACATGTGGTGAAACTTGTGTTTTCCTTTTCAGTGAAGAAAAACGTCTTTCTGTACCATAAGCCAGCTGATGTTTTGTGATACCTGTTGCTAAGAGATTGAGTTGTCTATAAACCACATAAAAAAATGTACAGAACGATTAGTTGTGCTCATCAGAAGCTGCTCTGCAGCAGGAAAAAACCCTGACCAAAGCAGACCTTCCCTGTGTCTGTACCATTCTTCAGCAGGCACCAGGAGCCCTGAGCACCCCTGCAAAGGTGCCTGTCACCGGCCAGGACTTGGCCCCTAATTAGAGGCTATCAGAAAACCACTAACTGCTGCTGATGGGGCACCGTAACTCACCATTACTGTCCACACACTGCACACACAGCTGTATGAACTTATTACAGCAGGAGACCTGTTTGAAAGAGTTCTGCATGTCCAATGCTATGGGCAGGAGAGATTTTCCAGTCATGCTGAACTTCTGCCAATGTACACAGCTGATTAGGAGTTCAAATGCAAGACATTTATTTATGAAAAACACATATACATACACATGGGCACCTCACTTTGCAGAAGTATAAAGAGCAGAATAAAACACAACACTAACACCTCTGAAGCCTGTAATGATCCTGATTAATGCTACTGCACTTTAAGGAAGCAGCACCAGGATTGAAAGAGGTTCACTGTAAAAGCACCAAGAGGCTCTGTCCTGGGGCTCTCTTCCTCACAGGACTGAAAGAAAAAGCCAGTAAAGCCAAAGAGGTTGCTCCCGCTTATGGCATCAGTAAATTTGGCCCTTGGCTAGTTTAAGTTTTATACTCTGACTCTTGTCAAGATGCAGTTAAAACCAGAGTCAGAATAGTTAAAAGTGAAGCAGTCAAGGTTTGAAACGGTATGAAACTGGTGTTACATCAGTGCAGTTAAAAAAAAAAATACAGTAAGTGGGGTTGCCTGGATTTACATGCAAGGAGAATTTATAACTACTCATCAATTCAGATCCTCAGCATCAAGTCTTCAAAATACAGTACTGCTGCTGTAGGATTCCATCGCAGCAATACCACTCTGGCAGCTGTTTCTAAATTTTTAGATAAATTTCATCACAGTTCCATCCTGAGGTCACTGATTTCAACACAATGAAAGAGCTGCTGTGCGACTACGTGAACACCCAGATGAGCTGCACTGCTTGGGAGCCACAGGTTCTTCAAAAAAAAGGCCTCTGTATCCCAGACAAACAAATTACCTGTATCTTCTGACTCATCATCATCATCTTCATCATCACCTGACGAAGGGGAATCTGGAAGGAGACAGAGAAAGAAGTGAAGCAGAAAGAGGATGGTATGTGGGGACACCATGCTGGATGAGGCTGTTGGTGTCACGAACTCCAGCAAGGGAGAACATCCAAGTGATGGGTCATCCTTCCTTGCAGCTCCACCAGCCCACCCCTCTGATGCTGCTGGGCCAGGACAACTAGACAGGAGCCTTCTCAACTGGAAGAGAGATGTCATGAGTTCACCAGTGCTCTGAAAACAGGGACCAATGTCAAATACTTCTCGCTGTGTGAAATGCTCTGTTCCGCATAAATACAAAAGAAATTCCAAACTGGAAAGTTTCTTTTTGCAGAACAAGCTCTCTGACTGCCTTTTTTTTTTTTTTT
>VYZQ01040175.1:0-12926 GCA_013400655.1 Mystacornis crossleyi
CGGCGCGGAGCGGGGCGGGCGGGCGCCGTGGCGTTCCCGTCGGGGGGTGTCGGGGCGGGACACAGCGCGGGGTCCCGCTGAGGCTGCTGCTCCTGCCGGGCTCTCAGGCCGGGGCCCAGCGGGCTTGGGCTGAGCTGCCGGCTGTGCCCCTCACCCGTTTCTCGTTCCAGGGGACGAGCATCTCTTTGGGACGGCAGAGTCCCTGACGCGACCCCCGATAAAGGCGTACAGATCGCCAGGTAGGCTCCAGCTCCCGGAGGGCACCGTCCGCGCCGCTGGCCGGGGGGCTGACACGGCCCAGGCCTGGGGAGATGGGGTTTACTGGGCTCGGCTCCGGGCGGGTGTGAGCGTGGCTCTGGCACCCGGGTGAGGCCGTGCTCCCACCCCGTGCACAGGGCGTGGAGGGAGAAGCGCTCCTCCGGGGGATCGGTGCGTGCCCAGCACGCCGAAGCCCTTCGGGGCTGTTTCCCACTGCACCGCTTGGAGCAGCGTTTTATCACAGCATTCTAATTTTACTAACACTGCTTGGTTTTGAAAGGCAGGATTTAGGGAAAGTATCCTGAGCTGCGGAAATCAGTCCCTCCGTGGCTGTGGCCCTTACAGGGAGCAGCATTGCTTATGAGGAATGCAAAGCTGGGGCTTGTCCTTCCTTTGAAACGCCGGGCGTGCTCCTGGACACTGCTGGACAAGCTGCTGTGTTAGCACTGCACTTGTTGCTTTAGTTGATGGAACTTGTGTCTTTCTCAAAACTATAGAAACATCCTAGCTCAGTGTAACAGTCACGGGGCTTTAGCCCGTCCTTCCACCAGGAAACTCTGAATAACTGGTACTTCCTTCCCCTTTACTCTGTTTGGGCGTGTGTATCAGCGTTACCACAGTATCAGTGTGTGGCAGTGCTCAGGGATGAGTTGGGCCGGCCTGGGACTGTTCTCCATTCCCATCTGTGCTCTTGTCACCAAGAACTGTCTGCCCGTGTTCTGCTCCAGAAGCAGAATTTCCAGGAGGCGTGGAAATAAACCTTATCTGGAGGAAGGACGAGCAAGGTTACGAGCATTTCTTCAGGAAAACAGAGAGGTTTGCCTGTGAAAAAAGCAGTGGCGAGCTCTTGCTTCCACAGGGTGGCTAACGGGGTATATAATAGGCTTAGTGTTTTAAACGTGGCTGTGCTGCTTCAGGAATCACAGCTGAGGGCTGGGTTTTTAATTAGGTGGCTCTAAAAATGAGGCTCCTCTCCCCCCCTGCCATCCCCAGCTCTTAACAGCTGTACTGGTTTATAATCACAACAGGTGTAAAAGTGTGATAAGAGACTCTGATTGTTCATGTGGAAGCAGAGGAGGAGTTTTTCCCCTCGCAGTCCCCCCATCTGTGGATATGCAGTATTGTGCTTTTCCTGCAGAGTTCAGGGGATGGTCTGAGGCAGGGGAATAAGCAGGGTGGGTTGTTAGGGGAGCATAATTGTCCTGCTTCCCTGGGAACAGAATGGAGGCAAAGCCACACCTTGGGAAACTGGTTTCTGGTAAGAGGTTTTAAATACAGGTTAGGCAACTTGCCTGGGGAGCTGAAAAGCTTTAAGAGCTTTAAGAAGAGCTTGAAGAGTTTTAAGAGCCTAAAACTCCTTGCCTTGAATCAGGCAGCTTCTAGATCGTGAGCTGAAGATACGTGGTAGAAATCTCCATGGAAGTTGTCTTACATAGACCTTTCCTTTCTACAATTTCTGAGAACTCTTTGGGACACACAAAGTGCTGATTGATGCCAAGAAGGGGAGAGGAGTTAAGAGTAGGGACTGCCTGAGTAGCCCTCTACAGATTGATAGATCTTTTTGGTCTTCTGGTCACAGTTACTAGGGAGATTTTCCTTGTCAAACCTCAGTGCATAGAGAAATATTATGGATATGTGGTTTGGTGTTCCTGAAAACAAAGTAATTCCGGGAGTATCTTTGTTCTGAGCTTTGTGGGAAATCGGTCACTTAACAGTTGTTTTTTAGATGGATTTAAAACGCAGGGGCCCGTTCAGGGTGTGCAAATACTTCACTGTTGCACCTGTGACTTAGCATAGTTTAAAACTTAGAGCTTTTTCCCGTTTTTTGAGGCTTGGGTGGGTTCGGTGGTTTTGTTTTTCTCCTTTGTATGTTTGACACACACTGGTGTGCTGAAGCTGCCAGAACACTTTAGAAAAAGGCCGTTTTCTTTGTTGAAGTGAAATCACTAGACACTAGGTGGCAAGCTGTGCATTGCCCTGGGCATGTGGTGCAGGAGCTCCAGAAACACATTAAAACCCAGGAGAACCCTGGGCTGTTCAAACAGTGAAAAATCCCAGAGTGAATGTTAGAAAGAAGTTTACCGATTGTATTCTTCCCTTTGCTGTGTGCCCTGCTCTGCTTGGTAGCTGTGCCATGATCTCTGTCCCCCAGCTTTGTACAGCTTTTTATTCTGTACCTGAGCTTTGTCTTGTCAGCCCCTTCCGACGGGGATTGCACTTTATCCTGGGATTGCAATTTATCCTGGGCTTGCACTTCATCCTTCCCTGCGTCTGGCTGCCCAGACCTTTGCTCTGTGACCTCTGACACTCTACAGGGCATTATTCTTTCTAGTTAGTGACATTATCTGAGCTGGGCTTCGCAGCTGAGTGACTCTGGAATTTGACAAACAGCTGAAAGAGGTTGGTTTCGGTTCTTCCCGGCTACCTGAGGGGTGAAATTAGGTTGCTGTTATGGATTAGGAGAGAACGAGACCTGACTAAAGGATGGCTTGGGCTTCATCAAAAGGGGACTTATTTTCTATATTTGCTTCTGTCTCTTTTCCCCTCTGCCCAGTGCTGCATAAGACAGCACAATTATTGTTTGTAAGTTGAGTGCCCAAAGCTGTGGGAAAAGCTCTCTGTACTCCCGTGGCATGTATTTATTGGTTTACACTGAATCCCCTTAGTGGAAGGAATTTCTTGGCTCCTAGTATTCATGTTTTTAAGCCAAGAACTCCTAAAATTTTTTTTTTAAACAAGTGTGTGGTGGTGTAGACAGCTACATTTCTAGCAAACTCGAATTTACCATAAGCACTTCAAGTCTTAGTTGCTTTTTGTTGTGTTTCGGAGTTCACAGCTTGAAAAATCACTGATTTAGATCACGGATGTTCTGAAACTACATCTTGGTCCTTCAGATTTATGATGTTGCCAATCCTCTCTTGGTTCTTTTCTTGCCCCTGACAGGTGGTACTACAGTTCACTTTGAGGAGAACCCAGTAAAGGAAAATGCAAAGGCTTATGACAGTAACGAAACTGAGAAACCAAACCTTTATACACCATTAAAAGGTAACACCTTTTATCAGCACTTTTTCCATGGTGTGACAAGTGATTGCTTAAAGGTACTAAATCATTCGGTCCTGTTAGGAAAGGGGGAGTTTTTGAGCTGAAATCTGAATGGATGAAAAAGGGTTGTTTGTTTTTTTTTTTAAATAAATTTTCAGAGTGTAGTCCTGCCTGAGCCAAAGTAAAACTCGTTGTAGTATGATGTTAATCTGCTTGGGTGTAACACCTTAGGGTTCAAGAAAATGCAGGTTCCAGCTTTGATAAACACGCAGCTGTGTGGTTTTTGAAAAGCAAAGCAAAAAGCAGTAATGTCATCCCTGCTTCAAAAAACTGTTATGAGAGCGGATCTTTAATTGCCTCAGGCAAAGAAAACTAAAACTTATTTTTCTAAAAAAGTGAGTTATCTTTGACTTTAGCAGGGGGAAGCTGACTACACCAAATGATCTCAGTGAGGGAGCGCTTTGCTCATTGCTCAGAGATTTTTCTCCACGTGTATTCCAGAAGCAATGGGGAGGTACAAAGAGAAAAAAAAAAGGGATCATTTTTAGCCACAGGAGGTGGTTACATGTCTTTTAAAAGAAGACAGAAGAAGAATGATTTGTCACCTTGGCAGAAGCAGGGTGAAGGGCCAAATGAAGTAGGTACAGGAGCTTTCCCCAGCTCAGAGGCTGTTTGTATGCCCAGGCTTGGTTTGGCAGCACAGCGTATCCTCGTGCCCCGAGGAGCTTTGGGCATTTCCCTGGAAGAGCTAACAGCACGTGTGGCTGGTCTGTCTCACTCTGACCCTGATGTGGTGACCAAGTTCTGCCCTCTGTGCTTCGGTTTCAGAAATCAAGGCTGACTTCCCTGAGAAGAGTCAAGGGTGCTACTCAGCTTCTACTCCGCAGAGTAAGTAAAACAAGAGAACCTAGTCTTTCCCTGGCATTAGATGAAAAAGAGAATTATTTTCCTCTGCCTCTGGTTTTCCTTGTGCCCTGGGACGCTGTCTGGAGGAGGCAGATGCAAACAGAAGCTGGAGAAGGCAGCGTGCTCCAGTCAGAGCCTTTCTGTGAGGTTATTCAACTTGCTGACCACAGAAAATGCTCCACTTTCTCTTTTATTTTTCTTTTTGGAGTTGACTCATGGGACAGTAAGTGCAGAGGTGTTGTGGGGGTGAGCTGAGGAAGGGAACAAACCCTTCACCTTTTGGTGGCAACCAATGTCAGTTTGTACACAAACCTTGCCTTTTATCCTTTCCCTGAGGAGTGGTGGCTTGCTGTGATGGAATCAGTTGTTCTATACTCCTGGAAAGGAGCAGCATTTTTCTTGGCTGGCAAAATCCAGTCTGCTCATCTAACTACCAGCTCCCAGTGTTTTCAGAATTTTGGTTGGTTTTTGTGGGTTTGTTGGGTTTTTTTGGTTTTGCTTTTTTTTTTATCCTCCTGTTGGAAGTGTATTTGAAAGAAGAAGAAAAAAAATATTCTGAATTTTTACTAAAGTCTTGGTGCTTGTTTCTGTCCTCAGCAGGTATGGGTAGAGATAAACAAAGTTCTGTAAATCAGATTTCAGTCTAAGGAACCTGCAGGGGTTGTTTGGGGTTTTGTTTCTCTTTGTTTTGTTTTTTTTTTAACCATGGTGCCTTCAGGAAGAGAAGCTCATCTCGTGGTAGCTGTACATCTGTGAAATGCCTTTGAAAAATGAATTTATGCAGGGACTTCTCTCTGGTCTGGTACTTCTACTTTTCTGTACCACGCCAGGTGCTGCAGGAGTGGTTAGTTCTGTGTTGGGTGAGGAACTTTGGAAGATCACCTAAAACTCCAAAATCTTTAGGGTGTCTGTGGAAGTTACACTTTCTGAGTTAAGCAAGACATAATTTACTTGGCATTTGAGCAAACTGTGTTGTAAATAATTCACGTATGATTCTTAGGCAGAGCAAGATCTGGTTTTAGGCTGTTTATTGAATTATTTTTTCCTTTAGTGTATGAGTTACAGCTGTCACCTAAATATGAAACCCAATCTGTGCAAACAGAGCTGCACTGTGAAGTTTTACAGAATGGAGGTGATTTTGAGCTGCTAACTCTTAGAAGACTGAGAAAAGCTTAGCCAGTGAGAAGCTCCATGGCCGTGCCCTTTCGGGGTGGGGGGTTGAAATTACAGAATAGGGCAGTTCATTAAGCCAGTTAAGCCCCAGCTTAAACCAGAGCTGCTTTTAGCACCTTCTGCAATTACATTCATACAGAAACAAAGCTATAGAGTTTATCTCAGTGTCTTTAAATAACTACTGCGGGGTATGTTTGTTCAATTTATTCTCAATAGTGTCATTGACAGTGTCCTGATTTGGTTATGTATTATTAAAGAGCCTTCAGCTTTGAACCAGCTGCTGTAGTTCACAAGGAGCCAGAAATTCTCCTGTCTTTTTAATTACCTGGCTAAATGCTGACCAAAAATTGCACAGTATATATTCATACTGGTCTCTTGGGAAAGTTGTTCATAACACTTTATGGATAATGCCTCTTGTACTTTGCTGTCTGAGCCCATTTAAATAAATAGACCGAAAGTGTAGTTTGAAGTTGAAAGCTTGGATTTTGCTTTAAAAGCATAATCCATCCAAGAAACTGACTGCTGACTAAGCAGGCCTCCAACCCAAGCTACACAGAGAGGGAAAATAAGACTATGCGTTTTACATATTGCTTTGTTTTTGCTAATTGTATCTTGCATGATGTTGTTTTTCTAGTGTGTCCATTAATTAAGTTTCCATTTTTTATGTCTCTCAAATTCTTGAGAAAAATCAGGAAACTTAACTGGGACATGGGATCCTTGTGCAGAAAATAACAGGGCATTAAATCTCTTCCATTCTGTCACCTTGTACTTGAAATTGAGTGTTATTTGCATAATTCTTCAAGAGGTGAAAGTCTTTGGGGGTGATGTGCGGTGGAGCGGGGACTCAGGCTTTCTGTGCGAGACTGTCAGGATGGCTTGGGACTGGCATTTGGCACCTAGGGGAGCTGGGGAGTTGCTGTGCCAGCTGAGGGAGGCTTCTCGGGCTGGTGGTGGGGGTGAAGGTGTCGTTCTTCTTGCCCGGGATGGGTCTGGTGAGCAGAGTGATGCCTTGGGTTTTAATTTCTGTACTTTTCAAATCCTGCACTGCCCAGTGTGTAACTCTGGAGTCTCTCACAGCTCGTGAGCTGCTCTCTTAGGCCAGACAGACACAGCAAAGCTGCTCTGAGCTGTCCAAGGACACTCGGGCTGTCCCAGGCCTAAAGGTGGAAACTGGGACCAGGAGAGAGGGGGAGAAATGGAAGAGAGCTAAAGTCTTAATTGGTGAATTTATGCTGAGATGCAAATGGACCAAACCTATAACAGTGTGAAGAACTCGTGACCTGTTGTCCATCTTGGGGTCCATTTTATGGAAGCAGCCTCTGGCTCCCCAGGGTGTGCCTTGAAGGCCTCTCAAATAAATCCCTGCCTTTATTCCCTTACTCTGGTCCAGTCTCTGTTTCTGGGTGGCTGGAGAAGGCAACAGAGGGGGCCAGTGATGCGGGAAAGAACCGAAACCCTGTTCCTGACACAGCCCCACCTGGGATGAGGTGACAGCCTCACCTTTGCTCCCACTTAGCAGGAGTGTGTTTGCCTCAGCAAGGTGCTTTGTTACCCTTCCTGTGAGCTCCGGGGAATTCTGCAGGTAAAAGCATCACTGAGAACAGCTTTTCCTCGCAAGTCAGGCGGTTTGGTGATTTCAGCTCCCTGCTGCTGTTGCCTTCTCCAGCCACCCAGAAACAGAGACTAGACCAGAGTAAGGGAATAAAGGCAGGGATTTATTTGAGAGGCCTTCAAGGCACACCCTGGGGAGCCAGGGGCTGCTTCCATAAAATGGACCCCAAGATGGACAACAGGTCACGAGTTCTTCACACTGTTATAGGTTTGGTCCATTTGCATATCAGCATAAATTCACCAATTAAAACTTTAGCTCTCTTCCATTTCTCCACCTCTCTCCTGGTCCCGGTTTCCACCTTTAGGCCTGGGACAGCCCGAGTGTCCTTGGACAGCTCAGAGCAGCTTTGTTGTGTCTGTCTGGCCTAAGAGAGCAGCTCACGAGCTGTGAGAGACTCCAGAGTTACACACTGGGCAGTACAGGATTGGAAAAGTACAGAAGTTAAAACCCAAGGCATCACTGGAAGATGGATTATAATTGTTGGCTTAGTGTTTTTCTCACCTTCCTTCTTTAATCTCTTAACAGGCAGAAGCATATTTCGGAATCAGTCCAGTAAAGAGAAGCAGTCCCAGCCTTTGGCCAAAAGTAAGACTTCTGCTTTCACTTCTGTCTCGTGCTTGTGTAACATTTAACCATTTTCATGCCTTTCCAAGCGGTGCAGTTCTGGGGAGCTGGTGGGAAGCTGAGGGTCCTTGCCAGAACAGACGATTTGCTCGCTAGGACGTGTCAGCACGAAGGAGGGAAGGGTGTTGTATAATGAGTAACATTTTCATCTGAATTAAAGGTCTTTCATCTGTAATGTTTACAAGATTAAAACTGAGGCCGGGCTAGCGGTGGTGTTACTTAACCATTGTCGTGTTGCTGTCCTGATAAAAGTTAGGGTATAAAAGGGTAGCAGAAGGAATGCAGTTCTTCCTGTTTCCAGGAAGACAAGTGTATTTTGTCACTCATTTTAGTGGGAACAGAACCGACCCTTTTGCTTGTAGTACGTGAAACAAGTGTTAATTAAACTGTTCAAATACAAAACCAGATCAAAATAGCTGCTATTTGATGTGCACTGTTTGCTGTGAGTGCTCTTTGTGAAGCTCACTGATCCAAAGGCCACAACGTTTTCTGATAGTGTTGACCACCAGTGTTTGAGATGCAAATACTGCTGCAGGAACTATTTTTATCCTTAAAAGAGGGAAGAGGAAAGAGAAATAACACAGAAACCTTTCTGGCGCAGCCAGGTTTTCTAAAGGACATTTTCTGCACAGCATAAATGTGGGAAAACGTTTGGCCTTTTTTGGAACCATTTTAAGTTCATAGTTTGGATTTTATTAAGTTGAATGGAATATTGATGAACTTCTAAGAGCTCCTTTTTTAGAAGAAGGTCTAATTTAGTCTTAGTCAATCTGGGAACATGTAAAAGTGTTCTTTTTTTTTAATGCTGTCACTTCATGAAATTGCCTAAGGAGTTCAAAACTGTCTTCTGGTTTGTTTTGTGTTTTGTTTGGGTTTTCTAACTAGATCATCTTTTTTATGCTCTTCAACTACTGTACCGGTGTTGAGAAGGGGGTGATTTCACTGTTTCCATTTATTTTCCTTTCACTCGGTGACTTTTGATGCCTTTCAGAAAGCACCGTTTTCTTCTGTTTGCTCCCTCTCTCCGTAGATGCCGGTGAATCGCCGAATGGATTTCACAAGATGTGGACTTTGTTACTGGTTCTGTTAATTAGCGTCCCATTGCTTTACGTCCTGTGGAGTGGAATTCCAGGTGGAACCTCCTCGAGCAGAGACGCTGAAATTCTGCAAGAGTTTCGGGCCCGGATGAAGAAACTGAAAGATACTTACCAAAGCCAGGACCCCGATCTGTGGAGAAGAGCCCGCGTGTCCCTTGAGAAACGTCTTAACGCTTCCCACACGCCTCTGGAGCCGGCCATCCTGCTGCTCACGGCCGGCCGGGAGGCCGAGAAGGCCCTGAGGTGCCTGAGTAACGAGATTGCCGATGCTTTTGCCTCCTCCCAGAACGCCACCACCATCAGGATCGACGGGGTGGACAAGGCGGTCCGGGACAGTGACACTGTCAAGCAGGAGGTGGACACGGAGCTCAGCTCTGGGTTCAGACAGGGCAAGAAGGTGGCAGTGGTGCATCGGTTCGAGTCGCTGCCTGCAGGCTCCACCTTAATCTTTTACAAGTACTGTGACCATGAAAACGCAGCCTTTAAGGACGTGGCCCTTCTGCTGACGGTTCTCTTGGACGAGCAGTCGCTGAGAAAGAGCTTCACCTTCCAAGAAGTGGAGGAGAAAGTCCGGGATTTCCTCTGGGCAAAGTTCACTGGTTCAGATGTTCCTCGTTCTTACAATGACATGGACACAGATAAGCTGAGCGGACTGTGGAGCCGGATCTCTCACCTTGTGTTGCCTGTTTGGCCTGAAAAGGGCCTCCCTCTGGAGGGATGCTCATAAAAGTTGCTGGAGAGCACTTGGGAAAGGAGGAAGGCACAAAACGTGTGTGGAAGGCAGAACAGGGAAGAACTCAGTGTGGCTGCCGAGCTCAGGCAGCAGCAGACCAGTCCTTTCTGTGCAGAGGCTTCCCACCAGCTGGCAGGGTTGTTTCTGCCAAGGTAGCTGGGACTTCTCTGAGTGAACTGCAGAGCGTGAGCCAGGAACTTGCTGGTTGTTGGTAAATCCTTCTCAGTGATGCGTTGGTGTCCTGGGGCTGGACACTGCTGTGCATCAGTGCAGTCCCTCCTCTGCCTCCGGACCTGTCTCCATGCACTGTTGGCTTTGCTGTGAGGATCCTTCTCTGGCGGTGCATAGAGCTGGTATTGCATCTGGCAAGGTAACAGAATGTAAAAAACATCACCCTCATCTGCCAGAGTCGCTTACTTTTCTTCTAACATAAGAAATAAACTGAAAACGATGATGAAGTGGTGTGAGTCTAAGCACAAGCTTTTTCCTGATCCATTAGATCACAACATAGATGCAGCTATCTCTGGCCGCTTGCAGAAGTGGCAGAATTGCTTGAAAGATCTCTGACTTGTAGAGAACATTTCAGCAAGCATTTCTTCCTTAAATGAGCCTGCCCCAAACAGCTCTGGGGAGAGAGAAAAGCTGAGGTACAAAGGTTGCTGCAAGTCAGTAGTACTAATGTCAGTGAAATAATCCCTCAGTACCTCTTTCCTGGCTGCTTGCAGGAGTTCTCTACTCCTTTTCATAGTTTTGCAAGTCTTAAAATTCGGATGGAAATTATAAAATGTCAGCCCTGTGTACATACCATCTCCTTTCCAAACAAAACTTTAGGAAGACATAGGTTATTTCTCATTTTACTAAGATAATTATTTTTGCATTGAGAGAATCTATTTATTTGTGGTACTTGATATCCTAAAAAAAAACTTTTCTTCTTCTATCTGCGTATAACCTGCTGCTGGCTGTATAAATTTCTCGCAAAGAACAGATTTGCAAAGCATGCTTTTAAAATGGTTTTTAGTCTCATGTCAAGAATTCCTCGCCAGATTAAAAACAAGTACCTGTTTCTATTGTTAAGTATTTTGTGTAAAAAAATAAAGAGAATAGCAGCACTTCCATTTCTCTGCTGTTGCTTCATGCTCTGAGCTATTGGTCCGTGTACATTTGGTTCTGTTGAGTATGAAGGAATGTGTGAAGATGCTCTCTAATTAATAGGATGTTTTCTCGTAACAGCTGAGAGATTGGGCCCATCCTTCATTCACATGCCCCTTGAGCTGTCCTGTTGCAAAAACAAAAAAAAATTCCTTTTCAACCAGGAAAACCTGGAGCTGGAGCTTCTGGCTTTGTGCAAGGCAAGGTTGGGGGTGTTAAGTGGAATTGACCAAAATCACCTGAAGTGTATAAAAGAGCAGAGTTTGAGAGACACAGCCCTGTGGTCACTTAAACCAGAGGTGGATTTGTGCTAACTGCTGAGAGCCAGCAATGGATAATGCTTCCCATTTTAATAGGCACAAATAAAAACAGTAAGAAGACATGGAAGTGCTGTTGTTCTGGATATTTAATAGCTCAGGAAGGAAAAGATGGCATTTACTCTTAGAACATTTCACTGGACAAATGTTTTTTATTAAAAAAAACCCAACAACTGTGACTTATTTTCAAATGTGTCCTCATAGCATATTTGTTTGTATATTATGTAAGCTATTTTAGTAATGATTCAAAATAAACACAACTTGTTTGTTTTATAAAGCTGTTTTAAGGCTTGCCTATTGAATTTTAAGTGGTCAGACTTTTTTTTTTTTTTGCATGTTCAAATTGCTCATTTCACCTTTGACCAATTACAGCTGCCTAAAACACAACCTTTGGCAAAATTTAGGACTTTTAAGAAACTTGAGCAGAGTGGTAGATACTGTGATGGCAGATGCATGTATTTCATAATATCAAGGCTTTTGTCTCACAGGGAACGTTTCAGGAAATGGCTGTGAGTTGTTTTTTACTTGGTGTTCTTGTACTAATTCCCCAGTTCTGATTTCAGCTGGAACTCACGATAAGATACGGTTCACTTGTTTCATTAGCCCCATACAGGAGTCAGCAGCTGACAAAAGGGGTGACTTCATTCTCCTTCCACTCCTGGCTGCATGTTCTGTACCTTTGCTGCTGCAAACTGGTGAACTGACGGGAGGGACAGTCTTACTGAAAAGTAACTTAAAAGTTATCAGAACTGGCCACCACAAAAAAAAACCAGACAAAGTTGTGACACGAAGGCAGGAGATTCCATGCACATACAAATAAAACATTTAAGGCAGGTTATTTTGTGCTTCTAAAACTTTTCTTCCTTATAGGTATTAAAGAGATGTATTCCTGGTTCAAGAGAAAATAGGATGGTGTCTGGATGCTGAAGACAATTTTGTGCTAGCCAAAGGAAAATCACTTTTTTGTTTTGTTTTGTGTTTTGTTTGTTGTTTGTTTGTTTGGTTTTTTGGGGGGGTTTTGGGGTTTTGTTTTTTTTTTTTACTATAGGGAAAGCCTACCAAGCTGTATTTCCAAATATATTGTGCTGCTTAGTATGAAAAAAATGAAAAACAAGATGGTATAGTCACTTGCCCCTTCCATAGGAGGGGGAAAGGCTCGGGATTAGAAGGTTCTTCCTGCTCTTGAAGCAGCAGGTCCTTTGGTAGCTGTTTGTGGCTTTACCCTTAAAAGGCTCTCATTAAATACCCACAGGTACTTAATGCAGATCCCATTAAGCAACTCCTACTCAGCCAGAGGTGAAGAGTAATGTCTGTCTGTGTTCCTCACAGGCAGCTGATTACCATCCTCCTTGTATAATTATTTCGTTGCCTGGGGCAAGCGGAGCCATTTGATGTTTTCCAAACTGTGAAATAGTTTGGCTCCTTCTAGAGAAACCTCACTTGTGAAGCTGAAGTGTCCCTGACTGTCAGCAGATCAGGAAATTAGTTTGTGACAGACAAAATGTGGTTTTACAGAGCAAAGGCACCGGGTCTGCCTTGGGACCGAGAGGGGGATTTTTCTTCTTCTGTGGCCTTTTGCAAAAAAACCTTGGGTAGAGCGTGATATTTCCCGGGAGCTGAACCAGCTACACCCCAACTTGCAGACAAGATTTCCAGCACTGCAAACTGGACTGGAGATGGTCAAAGTGCTCCTTGGGCTGCGAGCAGACGGAGCTGCAGCCGGTGAGAGCCCCTTGCAGGTGGAAGGGGGGGCGTGGCCCCTCTGCTGCTGCTCCTGCTGTCACCCGTGGGCACCTGCAGGACGGAAATTCCTCACTGCCTTCAGCCGTGGACGTGCTGAAAGGGACCCAGAACAAAGCACTGCCCGTCTGTTGTTACCTCGTCTCTCACGCCCTGCTCTGAGTCACGCTGCGCTGGGCTGAGTTTGGAGCATGCTAAGCAGGTTTGGAAAAAGGAATTCATTTTCCCCCCCCCTTTTTTCACATCAACAAAATCATGCTCTCTTCAAATTAAAA
>VYZQ01040179.1:1620-15741 GCA_013400655.1 Mystacornis crossleyi
GGAGGCCGAGCGGGCCCCGGGCGGCGGCGGCGGCGGTCCGGGCTCCGACTCCACGTACGCCCATGGCAACGGTTTCCAGGAGACGGGAGGCGGTCACCATAGAGACGGGATGCTGTACCTGGGCGCCAGGGCCTCGCTGGCCGACGCGTTGCCCCTTCACATCGCACCGCGGTGGTTCAGCTCGCACAGCGGTGAGTGCCGGCTCCCCGGAGCCTTCCCCCGGCTTCCCCTCCCTCCGTGGGTGCCCGGGGGCGGCGGTGGGCGCGGTTCATCTGGGAAGGGGGAGCTGCCCCCTCTTGGACCCTCATCGCCATCCCCTCCCCGGCACAGATTGGTGGGTTCGTGCTGGAGCTGGCATCTGTGTCAAGGTCAAGGGAGGAAGGGGCTGCGAAGGGAGGAGGCTTTCTAGAAGGGAGGTGTTTTGGCTCTGAGATGTGAAGCAGTGGATGTGGCACCCCCACCCCACGCTCCTTGATTTGGGGGATAGTGGTCTTGAGGTCTTGAGCTACAGCACTCTCAAGACCTTGGTTTTTGCAGACCAGGATGAGCACCTCGTGTCTCTTCTGACGGTGTTTGGGCTTTGCCAGTCAGGTATAGCAGCTCCCGGTCTTAGAAACTGGGAAAGAGGCAGAGGAGGCCTTTGGAAGCAAGGTGTGGGGATTTTTATTGTCCTTTGTTTTGTCTGATAAAGGGCCAGGGAGAGGCCAAAGTGGGTTTTCCCATTGAAGCCAGCTGGCAGTGTTGTGGTGCTGAGGAGGAAGCACAGGAGGAACTGCCTGTCTCTTTAACAGGGCCAGCTGGGCTCTGTTGCAGGAAACGTGTCAGGCTATGGGAAGGGGCAAGGTTACCCCCTTCACCCTCCTGGCTGGACTCTTCCATGTGTCCTGGTGTCTGGAGAGGAGCTCTGGCTGCAAGCAGGGCTGTGTCACTGACCTAGTTTTGGCTGGGTACAGGGAGCGAGGTGGGAGGTCCTCCCTTCCCCTCCTGGCTGGAGGGGAAGTCATTTCAGGGATGTCTCCTTGCATTTCCTGGAATAGTCTGGCATTTCTCTCCCACCCGTCCCCCTTGCAAATGCTGTGTTCTCGTTGTGTGACGTGGTCTGGGAATTTCATAATATGCCTTGGGACAATGCCTTATTTTCAGGAAGGCCCAAAACTGAACCAGTGGATAAGGACAAAGTGCAAGAAGAGTCTCATGGGGCCCATTTTTCTACTTCTTGGGAAAAAAAAAAAATCTTGGGATTTTTTTCCCTGTGCCCAGTCTCCGGGGTCTGCTCTTTTCCATTCAATCAAAGCTGTATGTCTTGTATTGCATCCTCAGTGGCAGAACGCCCCAGGTCTGATTCCTATTGATCCGGATAAGCCAGGTGCTTGCCATCCTCCCTGGCAGATGGAGAGGGCTGGCATGTGGCACCGGAGTTGAGACCAAGAGCTTCTGCAAACTTTCTTGCTCTGTGACCTTGCGCAGACTGTGCTGCTGCTCTGGTTTCTAAACACAAAGAGAAATGAAGGCACAGCATCCTTCCAGGTATTCCACAAGCCTCTGTGGGAATGAGAGCCATGGGGCCTTCTGCTGCGCCTGGTGCTGGAGTGAGGAGGGTCTCATTACAGAAACACCCTGCAGCTCACAACGGTTGGTCAGAGAGTATCAGTTGTATTTTAAACTGCAATGCTGAGAGGCAAAAACCTGTTCAGAAAAATAAACCAGCTGCAAAATGGAGTAAGCTGTTTTTCAGCCACTGGAGTGAGTTAGTGCAGTGCTGCTAAGTTAAACACGGTGCCCTTGAAAGATTGCAGCGTGAGCTGTGGGAAGTGCTGCAAGAACTGGGTTTCTCTGGTGCCTCTTTTGGGGCCCTCTGAGAGCATTTGAGTGAGCCAAAGTGTGCGCGGGCAGCAGCGAGAGCTGTTCAGTCTGTGCCGAAGCCTCTCCTGGTGGTGGTTCTTCCTCGTTGCTAATTAATAGCAAATGGAGTGGAGGATGCTTAAAAACCCTTCTGAAAACTTGTCAGAGCTCATTTAACTTTTGCACTCTTCCTTTCTTAGTGTAAGAAGTTAATGAAGGATTTGGAGACTGCAGGGAAGGGGGGAAGTAAGCCACCTCAAGATTGCTGAAATTCCTGTTAATCTCCCATTGCAGTTGGTTAACCTCCAGCAGGGCAGTCAGGAGCTACTCGTGTCTTCCCCCCTGCCTCCCCATCGACCTGCTCCTCTCGAGGTGCTGAGCCACTCCATTAGCCACTGGAAAGTGCTGAAGCAGCAGTGCTCTGGTAAATGGAGAGGAGCTTTGACATTGCTGCGCGTGACTGTCCCTGCTCCCTTTGAAGGATGACTCGAGGGTGGGGATGAGGGGACCCGCCGACGCACCAGACCCACTCAGCATGAGGCATGCCTGGGGATCTCTGAGATCTGCCTGAGCTGCTGTACTACCAAGGAGAGGAGCCCTCCAAACTCTGTGGCTAACAGGGCTGGAGAGTGGATTCTTTCCCTGCCTGCCCCTTTCTGGAGACCTGGATGGTGCCATTCTCTGCATGTGGGGAAGGCTGCGCTCACGTTTTTCTGGGAGCACTTGGGTTTGGGAGGTGAGCTGGGAGCTCAAAGTGCGGCCTGAGCTCTGTGGGGTCCTCAGTGGGACAGTGAGGAGCCCTGACTTGAGGGCAGTGATAAGGTGCTGTTGTTGCAGCAGTCTGCCTGTGATAACGGGAGCACGCAGATAGTCTTGGCGCCTCACTGCTCCCTGTATCTGCCATGCAGAGTTTCTGTGCCTCCCCGGCTGCTTCATGGCTCATCAGGCCCCTCAGCAGGGACCATGAGGAGTGAGCTGGGGCAGGCTGAGCTCTCTTCCCTGTCTGGTGTCACTCCTTCCCCTCTTTGCAGTTGAAGGCCTGTAGAAGAGCTAGGTGTGCCTGGGGAGGAAGGGAGGAGGACTGAGCTGGGAAGCCTTTGCAGAGGGAGGTTGCAAAGTGATCCCTAAGGCCACCGAATGCTGCAGCATCACTGTAAGGTGCTGTTCATGGGGTTGATCAATGAGAAGAGCCCACTGCTGAATTCCTCTGGGCTCCACTGCTCCATTGCTGGGATGCCAGGATGGGAGGAGCAGTTAGATACTGATGGCCTCTAGCCTGTCCCAGGACAAAGGCAAGAGAGCTGCTGTTCTTGTGAACAGTGAAGCCTACGTATATCTTTCAAATGGGGTGGGCAAGGAGCTCTGACCTTTATGGAGCTGTCTCTCCCTTTGAGTGGACAGTAGCTCTGTGGGTGAGTCCTGTATCCTGACGGGGATTTTCCCAGGCATGCCCACCATATAAACAAGTAATATAACTGTTCCAGCACCACCTGAAACTGCTCTGGGATTTCCTTGTCTGCCCGCGGTTTCTGAGAACCACCTCCTGGCCTCCATGAATGGAAAATGACACATCTTGCACAACTTCGGAGTTTGCCTGTAGTACTTGACCCTGCCTCTGTAGGTTTATAACTATTAGAACTTCTCAGTAAAGCCAAGGCTAGTGGGAGGAAGGGAGAAAAGGGAGACGTGGTTTAATGCTGCATGTCTCCAGCTTTGTGGTTCTCTTAGTATCTCCCATGTTACTCATCTTCATCAGAGGATCTAAGGGAGTTTGCAGAGGCTGTAAGTAGCTTAAAGTTTATCTGGAAATCCCACTCATCACCCAAAGCCCTTGAGTGTTTGAAGCTCTAATAAATCTGTATCTCCTTGTCTGCTGGCTAGCCCAGGGAAATGCCTAGCTCATCCTCCTGTGCAGTACCACCAGGAATGTCACAGGCTTTCTGTGTACTGACAAAGCAAGCTGTTTGTCCTGGATGCTGGTAGCACCAATGTCAGGAGGCTTTCTTTGCCAAATGAGCTGCTGGGTTCTCAGCAGCACTTTCCCAGGGCAGGAGGGCCCAGCATGGGGAACATGGGAAGGTTTTTAGTGCAGAGATGACAGCCAGTATGCAGGGCTGGGTCCTTCTCCAGACACAGCTGGAGAGCAAAAAAGGCGGGAAGTGCTCTTCAGTCTGGCTCCAGAGTACGGGATGGGAAAAAGGAGTTGTTAGTTGGAGGGTGAGCTGAAGATGTGTGAACATCTGTGTTGGGCAGCCCCGGTCTCTGCAAGCTGGGAAGAGGCCTGTCTGTGGTGAGCCCTTGCTGTGCTCCAACAGCTTTGAGTCCTGAGCCTTTTGTCACTGGTACCTGGCAATCCTTGCTCCTCACATAGTCCTGCCATTGCAGTCTCTACACCAGAATGAGAAGGCTGAATTCTAGCTTGCTACTCAGAAAGCTGCTCTCAGACCTGGCTGTCCTGCAACCAACTTGTCACCAGTGTGTTCTGGCAGCCAAAAAGGGCCCCCACTGTGTCCCATGGTGTATCAGGCACAGCACTGCCAGCCGGTCAAGGGAGGTGATCGTCCTGCTCTGTACTGGTTTGGCCTCACCTCAAGTCTGGTGTGCAGATTTAAGTACTACAATACAAGAAGGATATAAAGCTGTTAGAGAGCATCCGGAGGAGGGGCATGAAGACAGTGAAGGGTCTAGAGGGGAAGCCATACGAGGAGCAGCTAAGGTCACATGGCTTGTTCAGCCTGGAGAAGAGATTGAAGGCAGAGCTCATCGTAGGCTGCAGCTTCCACAGGAGGGACAACGGAAGGACAGCACCGATCTCTGCTCTATATGACCAGTGACAGGATCCAAGGGAACATCATGGAGCTGTGCTAAGGGAGGTTTACATAGGATGTTAGGAAAAGGTTTTTCACCCAAAGTGTGGTTGGGCACTGGAAGGCTCCCCAGGGAAGCAGTTGCAGCGCCAAATCTGACAGAGTTCAGGAAGCGTTTGGACAAGGCTCTCCAGCACATGGTGTGATTCTTGGGGTTGTCTGTTTAGGGCCAGGAGTTGGACTTGATGATCCTTGTGGTTCCCTTCCAACTGAATCTATGAAGTTTTCAACATGCAGACATCATATGTGCTTCCCTCCCCCCTTCCAGGAGCTAGGCCAGGGGAAGGGCACCCCAAGGTCTGCACAAACTTGCCATTCTGAATCTATTTTTGCTCGTGGAAATTTCCAAAGATGACTGTCCTCAAACCATCTTTTTGTGGGTTTAGTGCTGGTTACTGTCTGACAGCCGGATCAAGCACCTGCATCATTGCCAGGCCTGCGGATCATTTGGGAAATGGGTGCAGAAACGGTCCTGATGACTGCCCACACTGGTGATGTTCAGCTGTTGGGCTCTCCAGGTCTGGAGGGGGTGCTTTTCTGCTTCTGCCTTCTCTGAGCCAGCTGCCAGGGCAGCATCCACCTGGGACAGGGGAAGAGTCAGTGGCTACCTCAGAAGAGCAAAGTGCTGAACACCTGAAGACAGGAGACTCGAAGGCAGCTTTAATGCACACCAGAGCTGGAGATGAAGTTCAAGTGCGTCAACGTTGGCGTTGTGCGTGAGAAGCCGGCGGTGGCGGCAGTTATCTTCAGTCTCTGCAGCGAGAGCTAGCGCAGGCTGCCTCTGCGCTGCCTTGCCTCCCCAGTGCCCTCTGAAATCCCGACTGCTTTCCCCAGGAATGAGGCACTAATTGCTGTGCACATTAACTGGGCTCTCTCCTCCATAAACCTGTGCATAAATCAGCATAGGGTAGCTGGGTGCCCTCTCCCCCTTCTGCACATGTATCTTCCAGAGATGCTGAGAATGATGCTCTCGTGCTCCTGGGCTGACCCACTTCCCAGCCAGGATTGTCTTCCCAGCTCGTGACGTAAGTTTATCCCATGCTGGTTTGTTTTGCTGAGATGTTTGTTCTGGTGACTGGAATAACCGTAAAGGCTTCTCTTATTTATTAATGTGCTATTAAGGCTCCTCTCTCTCTTGCGTTCGCTGGCCGGAGGATCAATCAGATACAGACATCTTTGGTGGAGGAGCAGTATCAGGCTGGCGCCTGGCCAAGGCAGCCGCGCAGAGCCATGGGAGAATGCTGCTAAATGCTGAAAATTAATTTCAAGAGAAGCGCAGGGAGGGAGAAAAGCCCACTTTGGAGGAGGAGAAAAAAAAAAGGAGTTTTTTTTCCCCCTCCGATGTAATCTCCCATGTGACAGATCAGACAGGCAGCAGAGGGCTCTTCAGACAAATTCCCTTTGCAGGGAGCAGTCTTGTGGTGCCCCAGGCAGACGGTGGGCAACCACGAGGTGCATTTTGTGGCATCTGCTGCTGGTACACCAAAACCCCATATGTGCTGAGTACTTGGTTTTGAGTAAATGTGACCTGACTTTCTCCTGGTTCCCTTGAAAACTGAAATCATAAGGGCTTGGGAATGATGTACATGCACAGCCAAGTGATGCTGCAAAGCAGCAGGCCCTGATGCAGAGCATTTTGCCCACCTGCTTTGGCCTGGCTGTACATTGGGGTACAACAAGCCTCCCTCTGTAGAGACACAAATTTTTTATTTCACGTAGAGCAAAAATGGTTAAAGCTGGGCCTTAAATGTCTCCCCTGAACCAATTCCACCAGGCAGGTTTTAAATCTGGGTGAACCCACTGGGGGCTTGAGTACCCCCAGGGGTGTTCCTGCTGTCCCTTGCAGGTGCTGCCTGACCAAATGCTTTCGCTTAGTGCTTTTTGATGGAAGGCTGTTGGAGGTGCAGCTTCAGGAAGCTCAGCTGCCTGGGCCTCTTCTCATGCCGTTGCACAGCATTTCCCGTGGGCTGAGCCCGCCTGCTGGCAGATTTCCTGTCCTGCTGGGCTGCAGGCAGGGGAGGGCAGTGCCCGTGATGGGGGACAGGGGCTGCTTCTCTCTTGTCACGGTTTAACTTTCCGGCCCGTTGCAGGTGCACACAGCCTGGGATTTGAGGAAAGTGGAAGGAGAGGCCAGGGAGGCAGCAGGTCTTCATGGCTGGTCTCTGTGCTGCTGGCACAGGGCTTGATATGTTGGTGCTCCCTGCTGTGGTCCCTGTGCCTCCACACTGCCAGGTTTGTGCCATGTGCAACCAGCTGAGCCTGAGCAGATGCATTGCTCGGACCCAGCACCAGGTCTGTGGGCAGCTGGAGGTGTTCCATCCAGGGCGCATTTTGCTGTGGGGATGGTACCTTACCACTGGAGAGGCTGTACTGGACCTCTGACGTGAAGATGACTCTTCTCTCCCCTCCTTCCCTATAGACTAGAGCTGGCCAGCATCAGCACCAGGTTGACCCTGGGACAGTTGTGGTGTCATGGGCTGAATGAGCTTGGGAGATTTGTGACTCCCTGTTCTCATGCACACTCATGTAGCTGTCGGCCTCCCATCAGTGGCACGAAACTAGACTGTGTGCCTTGGAACGGTCTTGTGGCTCTTTGTAGAGAAGCAGAGAGATGCTGTGGAAGTATTTACCTTTTTGCTAGTTTTAGCAACCCTAGCAGAAATTTCCCAGGGTTGTATATTCCCAGTTAGCACCCTTGGTTCATTGAGTCTGTGTCAAGTTATGGCCATAGTTCCTAAAACACTGTCACCTGCCAGGCACAGGAGAGGGGCTGGGACAGATCCTGGTGAGGGAAGCACAGCAGCACAGATGAAGAATGGAACTGAAAGCTGCTCAGAGCTGTTTCCTGGCCCAAGCAGCCAGGACGGCGTGACAACAGTGGGTATTTTTAGAGGCCAGCTGCCTGCAACACAAGAGGGGGAAAGCAGCAGTCAGGCAGGAGAGCTAAGCGATGCTGACCCTGTCCCACATCCCTACCCAGAATTTTATTTCCTTCCAGGATGAGGCCAGTGACATTTCCATGTCCTCTGTGCCTCTTTGCCTGTTGCTGCCTCAAAAGACAGCTCTCTTCCTTCTCCCCCTCGCTTTCACCATGGCTGTGAGTTTCTCTGATCACAGCTCAGTGATTCGAGGGTGATGCCAGGGGCTCCGCTCTTCACATCCCGGATGGTTGCATTACAGCTTGGGATGGTGGGCGTTCAGGGGATTGTTTTTTGGAGAAGTCTTTGTCACCAGCGAGGGGAAAACCTGCAGTTTCTCCTGCAGCCAGGGTAATTGCAGTAATTCATCTGGGAGCTCTTCCTACAAGGCAATGGAGCTGCACTTTGTCAGAAGCGCTGCAGGGGAATTAGATCCACCTTTCAATCCATCCATCCAAGGCCTGTACCTCTGTAGCTGGGCAAAAGGAGGGGGGTTTGGCTCTAGGCAGATGGCTTAAATTACTGTCTGCAGGGAGGTCGAGTCAGTATGGGCTGAGATCAGTTTTGGGGCCAACCCTCTGTTAAGCTGGTGCTGAGCAGGACAGGCTGAGGCTGAGCACCCTGCCTTGGCTGCCGTGGCATTTCAGGTTATCCCCAGTCAGATCTTGCTGCTTTGAAACTACTGTCCATGTGCTTTCTTATTGCGCCACTGATTCATAGCCCTTGAAGTCTGCTGTTTTCCTGGATCTTACCCTTCTGAGGGAGTTTTTAGATGCCTTTGATTTCTTTTTGCTCCCTGTAGACAGGTACAAAACAGGTGGCATCCTGCATGGGTGAATGTTTCACAGGAGGCTGCTGCTTCACAAGGTCCTGCCCAGCTCTGAAAGTGGGGTTATACTCTGCTCCTCTGGGTGTTGCCTTTTATGATGAGAAAGAGAACTTCAAATCCCACAGCTGGGATTTTTGTCATCTGCAGCCCCACTATGTCCTTCCTCAGAAGGAGTCCTTCTCACGGTGGAGGTTGGCACTTGTTGAAGTGAAGGGGCAGATACCCGGCAGGGTTGTTCCTGCCTGTGGCACAGTGTGTGGTCCCTCCTGCCTCCTCCAGCAGGATCCAGCGTGGGCAGACCCTGCCGCTCGCCGAGGGGCTCATTCCTCTGACACGCTGTGCTTTGTGTCGGAGGGCTCCCGGAGCTGCAGAAAGCTGGCTCTGTCTGCCAGCCGCCTCCATGCTGCAAAGGCAGCCGGGAAGCTCTGGAGTTGTGTATCCCCATCCTCAGCATAGATCTTCCTCCCAAATCCCCAGCCTCTGGCTGTCGAAGGAGAGCTCATGCTGCCTCTCCGGGCAGCTTGGTGCTGTGGAGAATCCCTCCCCTTCTGCACCATGTACAACAGAGAAGTGTGATCATCCCTCAGCTTTGCACCTGCTTTTTCCCCTTCCTGCTGTCCTGGTAGCCTGGGGCATTCGCTGGGTATCCCTCAGCAATCACAGTTCCTCCTGGGGAGCAGGGAGCTGCTCTGTGCCATGCAGCCCTTCCTACCACGTGAGGGGCAGGTGAGGTCAGGGCTTGCTCTGCAGTGTGCTACCGACTAAGATTTTTTTTTCCATTGGTGGAAAAAGTTCAATTTTTTTCTGTCTTTTTGCAGAAACAACCAGTGTGAACTGGCCACAAGTGTTTCCCAGCCATGCACTGTTTGTGGGTGCAGCTCTGTGTGCCTTTTATGCTGTTTGCTGCCCACTACATAAAAAATGCCTCTTCTCTACCCCAAAAAGCAACGTATCATCCCTTTCTACTCACCCCAGGGGTTGGGGGTGTTGCACTGATGAAAACCAATTGCCTCAGTGATCCTGCCACCATGGCCCAGGCACAAAGAGACCCTCCAGCATGCTCTTTGTGCAATGCTGCTATGGGATGCCTGGGGAGGAGGTGTCCCAGGAGCTGGTTGGGATCACTTCCTGGCAGGAAGAGGTATGTGGGTGCAATCAGTGCTTGGCCATACTCCCAGCATCACAAAGCCAGGGCATGTCATCATGTGCCTCTGGAGCGTCCCATCATCCTCCCAAGAGATCATCTGAAGCTGAGGTATGATGGAGTCTCGGCAGCATCAAAGCACAAGTTTTCTGCTTTGGGAAAACCCAGGGGTCAGGAAGCAGATCATCCTGTGGGGTCAGATCCGGCTCTGTTTGGGAGTGGCTCAGGTCAGGCTTTGTGTTTCAACCTTTCCAAAAGCGGGAATTCCTCTGGCAGCTCCGCAGTGCTGGAGCCTGGCAGTGGGGACTCCGTGGGTGCCTCCCCAGCGGATGTCTTAGTCAGAAGTGACTCACCCCACCAGTCCCCTCGTGACGTTTCCTCGCTGCTCCCTCCCAGCCCTTGCCGAGCCAAAGTGTCACACTCTCTCCCTTTCTGCTCTGATTGCCAAATGGCTGCGTCCCACTGTGCTGCCAGTGGATCCCCTGCACTCCTTCATTTCTGCTCCCGGGACCCCCCTCATTACCCTGCTGGCTCTGTGCACCTTGCAGATGATTGCTGCCCACAGCACTGCTTTGGCTGGGCCTCCTCCTTCCTGCAAGAAATAGGTGGGAGGAAAAAAGCAGGCATGCAGGCAAACCCTTTGGAAATTCCCAGATGTGCTTGCAGGATCGTTGTCCTCTCAGGGCAGTGAATTTGAAAACCTGAGCATCCCTTGAGAG
This sequence comes from Mystacornis crossleyi, assembly GCA_013400655.1. Lineage (NCBI taxonomy): Eukaryota > Metazoa > Chordata > Aves > Passeriformes > Timaliidae > Mystacornis > Mystacornis crossleyi. Next base: position 11,940 of record VYZQ01040179.1, read on the forward strand.
GTGTGGAGGCAGCACCCTGCAGTTCTCCTGAGCCATGAGATGGCCCCAGACCTGTTTTGTGACTAGCAGGAGCCCTGGATGAGCTTGTATCTGGGTAAATCTGAGCCCTGCAGCCTGACAGCAGGAGTTGGAGGTGTTAATGCCTTCGCTGGGCCATCACCCAGGACCCCTCTGCTTAACTTTGGTCTTCTCTGGGATGCTAAAATTAGCTTTGGGCTACACATTCTTCCTTATGAAACCTGTTCCCAGCAGCTGGGGGAGTGTTTTTGCAGTAAACTAGGACTTGCCAGAAGACAGGGTGACCCTGGGAAGTTGCCTTTTTCATCCAGGGCTGGGGGAACTGATCCTGCAGCATAGCCTGAGCTATAGGAGGAAGATAATCTCTGCCTTAGCATAGGTACTTCTGTTCAAAAATTGCAATTACAGCCATGAAAGGGGCAATATTCAAACAATAACAGGCAAGGAGGGTATTTGGTGTCTGGACATCCTGTGATCATATAACCAGGCCTCGTTGCCCTCCTGCTTCTCAGTGTCTCTGGGCTGGCCTGGTTGTGTTTTGTAAGGCTTTGGTGTGGCCATCTGCTGAGAATCGATAGCTTTGGGTGCTTTGGAGCAAACGTTCCTGGGGGATTCCCCCTCCCGTGTCTCCTGCTCCTTTCCAACTCTCCAGCTTTCCTCAGCCGCAGAATTGCAATCTGTTCTCCTTCTTCCCATCCTCCCCCACCACCCCCAACTGGCTAAAAAAAAAAAAAATAGCTCTGCCTCCTGGCTTGCAGCAAGCCAGCCTTGGGCTTCTGTGAGATGGTGCCACCCAGCCCCTCTGCTCTGTGTGCTGCATCCCTCTGACCCCAGTGGCTTCCCCATGTCCCACCTGAAGCACTAATGCCTTGTCCTTGCTGCTACATCTCCTCTTTGTGGCTTGAGTCGGGTGGGAGTGGACAGAGGTGTCTCCAAAACACAATGCTTTGAGCATTAGGATGGTGCTGGCCTTGGCCAGCTTTGTGTTCCATGGCACATCCCTGCCACCCTCGGCTGGTGTGTGACCGACGTGACAGCAGACACCTGCCACATGGGGACTTTGCCAGGAGCTGCTGCACACCAGGGACAGCTTTTCTTAGACCTTGGAAAACCTGGCCTTGCACAGAAGTAGCTTCTTTTTGGAGTGCTGCTTTTGGATTACAAACATTTATGTTTTCCCTTCTCAGCAAGCTGAACTGACTCAATCAGCAAGGAAATGGTGGGGTGGGATGGGGATGGAGCAAGACCATCCCTCTGCCAAGGCAGCAGAAATGGTCAAGTTTCTTTCCAAGCACTGCCATCCAGAGATGTCCCATCCAAGCCACATCCCCTGCCTGGCTGATCATCTGGGGCTGTTTCACTGGCATCCCCCAGCCCTGCCTCCCTTCCATCCCCAGAAAGGTGGGATGTCTTATTTCCACCCTGGACCCATCCTTTATGCTCTCCCACCTCTCTGCAGCCTTGAATCAGGAGGAAGGACGCTCACTTTTTCAAAGCTGGCAAATGAGGCAGCTTAAGTGCTTTACTCCTTCCTGCCTACGTGTCCTTGCTCGTGTCAGCCCCCGTGCTGCACAATAGCCCAGCACCATCGTGGAGTTCACCCGGTGCCTTGAGTCCTGCTGGAGCAGCAGGGCTGCCTTGGACCTCAGCTCCTGCCTCTGCCCATGCAGCCGATGCCTTTTCCTTCTGCAGGGGGAAGTGGGTTCTAGCCTGGTTCTGCTGGGTGTCCTGGCCTGCAGGCACTTGATGCTGCCTCCTGCAGCATTGCAACTGCATCTCTGAGGCTGGTGGAGCATCACTTCTGTGGTGGGCTTCCACTCGTGAGGGAACGCTCATGGAGCCCTCAGCTGCCAGGTTCCTGTTGTGCCCCAGTGCTGGAGATGTGCTCATGCATCCGTGTGCTGTCTCCAACGTGCTGCCCTGTGACTGTCGCTGTAAAAAAAATGAGGCTGCTTTAAACCCATAGGGAATTTATTTTCCAGGAGATGTTTGGTCTGAATATCTTGGCTGTTCAGATTTCTTTCACTTGCCTGGCACAGAGGACAACTCCGCCCTGATCCTTTCTTCCCTCCTGGGGCTGTGCTGGAGCCTTTGAGGGGTAAGGGAAGGGGAGGACTTGGAGCCCCTTTGTGTCACCCAAACCCACAGACTTCAGATGGACCAGCTGGTCTTTCAGTCTTTCCCTTCTCTTCAATCACTAGTCTAGGTTTTTTCCAGATGATCCGTGTGTTCCAGCTTCCACCTAGTGCTGGTTCAGCTGGCAGTGTTAGGGAAGCCGTGGGGGAAGGTGGAATGCTCATGGTTTACTCAGCAAGGAGGAGGCACCAGGACTGCATGCTTGGACCAAATATTCCCTGGTTTTATGTCATACTTGGACGCATCCTCACCTGGTATAAGCCAGCTCCCTTGGCTGGGAGCCCAGGATGCTCTCTAGAGACATGGAAATGGGCTGTGCAGCCGAGGTTTCCAAATCTTCCATGATTGTCAGGCAGCCTGGGGCATGCCCAAGCTCCCTGGTTCTCCAGGTGTCCTGTGGAGTGGCTGGGCGCCAGAGAAGGGACTCTTCTGTGCCCCTCCTGGGGCAGGCACATTTTGGGAAGTTTGTGTTGCCGCTCCCACTCGCAGGGCTCCTGGTTTATCCCATGGCAGTAGTGGGAGACTGGGCAAGTAAGAGTCCCGTTGGTGAATGCTGTATGGGGTCAGTTGCTTGCATTGTGCCTGGGCTGTTGCTTCCTCCTGCCTTCAGGGCACATCATCCCCACCAGTGTCTTCCTCCCGTTGCTGGAGGTGCTGTGCAGTGGAAAAGCTACTGCTCTCCATGTTCCAGCCATCTCCCAGTGACAGAGCCAGGGTGTCCTGCTGGGGCTGCTCCTGATGGCACTATGGCCTGTAAGCAATCTGCCTGGGGGCACACCCAGCTGGAGGAGGGTTTGGCAGGTGAAGGTAGACATGGCACATGCCTTTCCCTGGGATCCAGGACAGGCTTGCAGCTCCCATGGACGTGGTCTCACCCACCCCCAAGGGGAGCAGCCACTTCTACTCGCAGGACATTGTGTGGTTGACCCTGTTGGAGTGCTCAGTTGACACAAGTGATGGAAATTTCCTATCCCAGCTCCAGAATCAGCTCTGTTTGGGATACTTAGAAATGGGCTGGAAAGGTGTCTCAACCCTCCCACCACCACTAAATTCCCTTTAGTTCTGTGGCAGTGCTTTTGGCACTGTGAGGGTTAACCACCAGGCTTTTTCAGCATGCCTAGGACCGTGTGGAGATTTTCAGAGGTTCCCAGCTCTACTTTGCCCAAGTCTCTAAAATTAACCATGTAACCTTCCTAAAAATACTCAGAGGGCAGTAGCCCCTGGAGAGCACCAGCACCACTTGCTCCTGGTTTCTAGACCAAGCCATTGGAGAGATTAGATCACATGCCAGCCTGTCTCACAGCCCTGGAAAGCCCTTGGCTTTCTCAGAGTCTACTGCAAGATATAGAGAGTCCAGGTCTTGACCTGAACCTGCCTATCCAGGCCAGCCCCCTTCCTGCAGCGCCCTCCTCTTCTTCACTTACTCTTGTCGGGAGCTGGTACCTGCCCACACATCTCTGCATGAGGTGACAGTGCCAGCTTCAGGTTTAATGTGCCGTGGGCAGGGGCATCACCAGCTGCCCCAGATGCCTTGGGAGGGAGGAAGTGTCCATGGCCTTTCCCTGGAGAAACCCCTGGGCCTCCCTATGGGTGTGGGAGCCCCAGGCAAGGAGGAATAGCTGGGCCCTTCCTCTCTTTTTTTTTTTTT
>VYZQ01040182.1:0-12965 GCA_013400655.1 Mystacornis crossleyi
AAAAAAAAAGAAGGCAGCTTAGATTGAAGACCAATGCAAACAAGGAGAAATCATTATTGAGACATTAAAACCATTTTGTTAATACAGTCAAGAACTAGCAAAATTGCCCAAACCAGCTGTGACTGATTTACCAAATTCCACAATCAAAGATAGTCAAGAACTAGTAGAATTGTTCCAAAATCCGTATTTCATTCTACTTCTCTGAGTTTTGGTCAGCAAAGGCATCTGCTCCTTTCAGGCCATGGAGAAGCCATGCTAAAGAGCACAAGCACTTTCCTGCCCGCCCCAGCTGTGTCCACAAGACCCCAGCTGCCCAACCCGGCCACCCATCCCGCCTATTTACCATCGCTCTTCCTTTTGTAGATGTACTGCTCCATCTGGAAGTCGAGGTTGGTACCTCCCAGGTGGGTCCCGGCAGCGAGGAATTTGAGGACATCCTCCTCCTTCATCTGCAGGACATCGAGGCCTCCGGACATTGTGGGGTTTCCCTTGGGAAGCAACGACAGGGAACCTGCGGGCACAGAGACCCGGCTCAGCCCGGCAGGGACGCGCCACGAGGTCCAGCCGCCCCGGCCGCCATCTTGGGCCGCCTCCCGCGCTACACCCGGCAGGCCTCGGCCTTCCCCGCCGCTTGGCCGGGCCCGGCCCGGCTCGGCCCGGCCGCCGGCGACGCAGCGGGGCGGGCAGAACGCCCCGGCGTCCTCGCAGGGCGGGGAACGCGCCCCCCGCCGCCCCCGCGCCCCCCGCCCGGCGGCCCCGACTCACGCTGACAATGCCGTGTGGAGGCCCGGGCGGCGCGGAGCCGAAAGAGAGCCCGCCCCCGCCTGACGGCTCTATATGGCCTCGCCAGCCAATAGGGAGCCTCGGGGGCGGGGCCGCGCTCCAGCGGCGCCTCCCCCGCATCCCCAGGCCGAGCGCGAGCCCGGTGCGCCCGCTCCTCCCGCCCGCTTCCCGACACGGGTTCTGAAAGAAATTCGTAGGTTTTGTAGGATTNATCATGCGGGAGAGCTTGGGCGGCCAAGGCTGTCCCTGTCCTTTCCAGAAATGACAATAAAACCAGGTGAAATTGGCACTGAACTTACACAGCCTTGTTCTTCAGTAGACATTCTTGTGGTGCTTGCCCCTGTTTTTGTGTGTGTTGTTGGATTTGGGGTTTTTTTGTTTTTTGCTTATAAGAAACAACAGAAAGTGATGAGATTTGGGAATCTTCATGTTTCTCATCTTTCTTGTCCTATTCTGGAAGCAGACGCAGAAGCCTGAGAATTGAATTTCTTGGAAAAAAAGAAAATTAGTGATCCTTACTTTACTATGTTTGCTGTCATCAAGATCTGGATACATTTCTGGACAGATTTCTGGACTCTGCAAACACTATTGCCAGTGCCTTCTGCAAGTGGTAATTCATCTTCACATCTTTCTAACAACAGTGCTCCTTTAGTTTTCTCTCCTCTACTTTAACCGCATATTAGCACAGCAGCATGACTGGGTCTGGACTCTGCTGACAGCCCCTTTTTGATGTCTGAGCCCTGAGTTACTCTCAGGGGGGACTACTGCTTACAAAATCATCTCCTGTATGCTCTTTGTCTTCTGGAAAATGTCTCTCTGTTCTTCTTTTCTGCGTGCTCGTGCTTGTTAGATGGTGTCAATTAGCAAGATTACCAGTCCAGCTTTAGAATATTCTGTAAGAGAGTAATTCGAACATTTGTCACATGGTGGTGACAAAGTAGGTGAAATGAAACTCAGGAACAGGTTAGTGAGCTCTCAGCAAGAGCACGAACTATTACTGCCTGAGAGATTACAGACATCTGTGACACTTTGATAAGTGCACTGTGCACTGTGGACAGTGAGAGCTGACCTGATGGGGCTATGTACGACCTAAGGAGACAGGAGACGTGTGAATATTAGCTTGGGAGGGAAGAGGAGGGCTGGTGGTGATGTTACCTTGGTGTGTGCAATCCATTTAAGCTGGAGAGCTCCTCTGCACAATTGAAACCCAACTGTATTAAAAATGTATTTGAACAAATTGATTGGAAATTAGGTAATTAATATTGCAGTAAGTATGATGTTTTCGAAAGAATGCCACTGGTAAGCATTATAGACTCCTCTGGCATCTCTAATACTTAATTTATTTCTTGTAGTTACACTTTGGGCCCTTTCTGGTAGACCGTGAGGCCTACAGCCCATGAGAGGGCTTGGAAAAGTTGTGATGAAGCTTGACAGTGAAGTATTTCTAATTATTTCCTTAAATAACCTGAAAGCTTTATTTTTTTCTCTGTGTGCTGAGACAGCCTAAAGTAACTCTGTTACTAATGGGCACGCCCCTCAAGTGAAAGTGTATCTATCTTATCGGGTGTTTTAGACAAGATTTCCCTGGTCTAAAGTTCGCACTGAAATCTGTTACACAACTACAGGCTGATCTGTGCGCAGGCCCTGGCAACAGCCTTTCTCTGCAGCAAACAAAGCCAGGGAAAGGGGCTTTGAGCCACTGGCTCTCCTGCAGTGCCAAGGAGACTCCGAGGCCCGTGGGTGCAGAGAGAAGCATCACGGAGCTACCCCCAGCCTTTGGGTGGTGCATTGAGGACCTCAAGCGGGTGCTTGGGGGTGATCACAAAGCCACAGAAAGAGCATCTCCCAGAGAGCCAGCCCAGACTGCAGGGGAGAGCAGCAGCCCTTGCCAGAAACCTCTGAGCAGGCAGCTGTAGCAGGACCTCCAGTGCTGGGAGAGAAGGCTCCTCACACGGCTGCAGAGGAGGATTCTGTGCTGCCAGAACAGCTCCTGCGATGAAGGGACTGAAGGGACTGAATTGTGTGTCTGGGGAAGATGCTCAGGCAGAAAGCTGTTTGGGCAGTATCTTCCCCACCAAACATGACAGTGGGTGTCACCCAAGATATGGTGTGGCACCCCTGGTGAAGGCAAAGAACCATGAAGACCAACCCACCTTCAGTGAAACTGCACTAATGTTACTGTGCTTCCCTGTAAATTCCATTTTGGCTTGTGTTTCAAAGGTTTATTACTTCTTGCATGTTTTGGGAAAACATACTTTGGCAAATATCTTCCCTTCTTATTTCTACTTCTACAAGGTTAGAATTGCCTAACACCTGTTACAAAACTTGCAGGGGTCTCATTTTAACCTCTTACTGGGATTTTGTCATTTTTACTAGAACACCTTAATGCATTATGATAAAAACTCCCAAAGCATTTTACAGTGATAAAATCACAAATTAAGAAACAGTGCAATGTGGAAAGTCAGCTTGCTATTTTGAAACAAGCACCAAAGCCAGAAGGGGAAAGCATATTCAAGGGCTCCACATGGAGTTTGCAAAAGTACATATATATATATACATGTGTGTCTGTGGAATGAGGAATCTTTTCTGCTCAGTTCTGGTGTCAGTGCTTATGTATGGCACATAACTCATTAAAAATTAAAAAAATCAAGCAAGGTGTTTGCCCATTTTTAATGTGAAAGGGAGATCTGTAACTCAGTGGTTTTCTTACAACCATAGTACCTTTAAATTTCCAATCTTCCCCACCTTCTACCATGCAGAAGGGTTAGGGAGCTTGTCACTATCTCTTCTCACAGCTGGGGCAGCTGGCAGCAGCACGGACAGCAACACCCTCTACACAGGAGGTGGTTCTCCAAGGCAGCAGGAGAGCCCTGGGGAGCCCTGTGTGCAGGAGCAGGCACTATCCCAGGCCTAATTTGTGATCAGGAACCTGCACGAGCAATTCAGGTTCAGCTGGCACAAGGCTGCACCTCAGGACAGTCTGGCAGGTCTGTTACACACAGATAACCCCCCATGAAAATTGCTCCATGTGAGAATATATCATCTAAGCAAGAAAAGAGAAGAGGTTTGGGATCTTCACATCTGGAAGATGCACATTTCAGTATCAACAACAGCGTTTTGCTCAGCACAACCTGCCTGCTACTGAATACCAGGACCATACTGTGACAGCAAGAGGAGATCCCAGCAATCCAGCATCCCCTTGCATTATGTCTTGCAGGAGACAATTGTGTCCCAGGCACAATTTCTGGTCCCCTACTGAGATCAGATTGCCTGAGCAGCAAAAACCTGATCAGCAGGAGACTAAAAACAGTCTCTCTGCAGAGAGCTTAAAACCCCACTGTCCTGAAGGCAGGTATTTCACCAGCTAGTACAGGGACTCAACTTCCATCTGTCTTTACACACAGCAGGCAGGCAGAGGAAGTTGTACAAAACACAACAGTCCCCACTGCTGTGTGTTTTTTCCATTTAAGCAAAGTTGATTTAGGTTGCACTAGCACAACCTGTGCATATTATACACCACAGAAAAAGAGAATATTCCTTGCCTTTTATGGACTCTGAACACATGCAACAGTCCTGTCCTCTTGGGAGACTCCTTTTGCCTTCTTAAGCCTCTATTTCATTCAATCCCTTGTGCATTTGATTGGTTTGGGGCTTGTTTGTTTTCTTTTAAAGAAACACCAAAGAGATTGCATCCTTCATTTTAGCAAGCAGTTTTTAATAGAAACATATAATATACCTTCTCACATAAATATTTTATATAGACGCATCAGCACTCACAATACTCAAAGCTATGCAATGTTCCAAAGCTCCAGTTCTGTTTAAAACAGTGAGAGAAAAAAAAACCCAAATGAATCATCACAGAGGAAGGGTGGAAACATAAAGTTTCTAAAGCATGAATAATCAGGTTTTTTCTCTTGTGTCCTTACAACTCCCTTAAATACTGCCTGCCTCAATGTGCCTGTTCTTAGGCACAGCTGCAGGGGCAAGCAGAGACAGTGCACGTTCACTAACAGTGCATTGCCAGCAACAGAGGTCAGTCCAAGAGGGATCCAACTGCGATCCTGAAGTGCGCAGAGGGACCACACCACTGTCTCTGGAATCCAAGCTAAGATGGCTTTGGAAATGATTACCTGACAAGAGTGTTAGTGTTGAATTGCTGGCATGATGCAGGTAGGTGATTAAACACCTCTGTCCAGATCTTTTATTTGATTTATTTTACCTTTAGGCTGTACAGTGACCATTTGTTGTTCAGTAGAAGCATTAAACCTCCAGGAAAATACATATAAACTTCAAGTCCACACACTTGATTGTCTTGACTTGCTATAGCTATCAAGGAGTAACTTCAATGAATCACTTCAGAAACGGAATGTTTTTGAAGAGGGGAAAAGGGTGAAGGACAGTAAGGATCAGAGCTGAGAAACAGTCTTGTGCCTGACTATGTGATAAAACTTTCAGAACAGAGTGAAGCAGAACTTCAGGCTTTCCCTTCCCCCATATACGACACCCGACAAAAGAAATAACAAAGAAAAACAAACAACAAGCTTGCACCACAGAATTCATTCTCCCCAACTCACAGGTAGATAAGCTTTTGGATTTGCAGCATCAATGGTAGATGAAACACAGTACAGTTTAGATTCTCTATTTCTTAAACTTACAGGAGCCCAGGTTAATCCACAAACCAAAAACCATACAGCTTTTAACTCCACTCCAATAACAAAGCACCACAGCGGAATGGAAGAACTTTCCCGAAGAAAAAGCTAACACTGCTTTAGGCCTGATTCCAGATTTAAAACAAACAACCCCACAGCAGACCTTAAAATATTAGCACATGGGAATAAACTCTCTACTTCTTCCTTCGTTACTTGACCAGGCAGGAGTACAGGGACATAAAAGCCACCAAAGTGTTCCTGAATTTCAGGTTTCTAATGAGGACCTTACTTAATTCCAGATTAGCTGTCATTCTTTGCTTGCCCGCCTCATTTTTACGCTTCTGTCAGCACAGGTTGCACATTGCTTTGCCATTGCTAAAACAGGAAAAAAATACGTGTGAAGCACCTTGCAGGTGACCCCACACACTGTCCTTCACTACCACAACTCAGGACGATCAAGAGATCCAACTCACACACCAGATTTAGAAAGTCTCAAATAAATTCAGGCTCTCACCACAATGTTGGTTTGCTCCCATGCACAGGGCAATAAAGGACAAATGAGGTAACTCATCTAATTGCCACCTTATTCCACCAGGTCAGCAAGCCTAGACTTGGTTCTCCAGCTCTCTGTGCCAGTAGCGCTCAGGATAACAAACAAGCAGGATGTGCAGTTACCACGGTTTCATGCACTCTCAAAGTTTAGGTCACTAAGGGTAGAAGGAACAGCAAAAGAAAGGAACAGGTGTTCACATTTAGAATTTAGCAAACAGCGTGCCACATGCCTGATCTGATGCAGTGCTCTACTGCTAACACGTAGATATCTGCACACGGGACCCTCCACCACCATTCTTGGAGACTCCTGAACTGCAAAGCACCAGCCTCCTCTCACAGATGGGCTGAGTCTGAAAACAGGAAGCACTTCCCAAGCCTCCAGCCTGTCCTCTTACACTTCACTCAACTTTTACATCAGTCATCAAGCCTTCTCAGAGTTGAAATCTGGTAAAGAACACCTTTAACAACCCACATCCCCTCTGCTCTTACGCTCGGGAAGTTGCCAGGGCAGGCAGCGATTGTCCAAAATACACTCTAAAATTTATGAATACCAGGTAGGTAGCGCTGGTTGTTCATACAGCTACAGTGTCATGTCTTCGTATTTAGAGACAGGTGTTCTGGTTCTAAAGTGAACTGCAATATCCCTAGATATTTAAGAAAATAAAAGCCAAAGCTATGTCTTCTGCAAGACACACTACAGAACAGGATGCACACTTCCACGCCAGCTTCATGGCTATGCTATCAGAGCTGCAAGGGACCCAACACACCACCGAGGCACAAGTGAAGAGGGGAGCAGGCTGTACCCAGCACACACTGTGAGGTCTGTGTAACATAGTAGGAAAGAGTAAGAAGGCACAGAAGATGGAAAGTGTGCATTTATCTCTAAGCCTAAACTCAGGGATACTTGAAGATGGACTACCTGATAAGAGAAAATCATCAGCCAGGAAAATCTGAAGGGTCTGTATGGAGCCCTAAGAGAATTAAAGTTCCCTGTCAGGCACCCACAGGGCTCAAACTCTGGACAAAGCTTACAGAAAACCTACTTTTCTTTCCAAACCAAAATATACTCCACATGCAATCAGCAGCTGTTTTAAGGGAAATCTGAAGTGCCAGTATCTATATCTACTGCCATTACACATTTATGCATGGTGAGCCATGGCCCTAAAAGCGACATCTGAGGACCCGTTCACACTGAGGGTGCTGATCAGGGATTAACCAATAAGGAATAGGAAGCAAATAAGTCTCTATGACAACTGCGTTAAAAAAACCCCAACAAAACCCACTTGAGTGTTCCTGCTATAGTTAGACCAGCGGCATTTTTTTTTCAGAGTACAAGTAGAACTTTGGTAGCAATCAATTTTAAAGTGCCTTATGCTTCTTAATTCCTGTGCAAACCCTGCTGTAGAGGCAGAAGGACATTTCGAGAGTGTTAAGATGCTCCATCACATAATAACACATAACACAGCAAGGAGGTTCCAGTTACTCTCTCTGCGATCACACACGGTACAAAGTGATGGCAGAGACCATGTTTCTAGCTTTCCTTCTGCACTTCATTTCTCTTCCACCCACTCCTGCAATATAAGCATTACGAGACACATCCTGTCTCCCACCAGGGCCTGGAGTGTCCCCCTGTGAGAATAAAGCATATGAGGAAGGAGGATCTCTATCAGATGGTGGTCACTGTGGCCTTTCTGGCCATGCCAGCAAGGAACAGGCTGGCACGTTCTGTCATCACTGTTTTCTTCTCAAACACTTTTACCCTATTACTGTCTCACTGTATAAAGGTGGTGAGCACAGAGTTACTTTTAAAAGGGGCTTCTCAGCATAGTTACCAGGCTGTGAAAACCCTGCCATTTCCCATGGCAGTCTGCAAGTGCAGTCCTTCCGGAATGCATTGATCAAACAATGCAAAGATCCCGTCCTTCCTTTCCTCTACTTGCCAAAAGGCCTAATCTCCTGTCTCAGAAGGGCTTTCTTCCACCTGGCTGAGCAAGGCTTATTCCTCCGTAGAACTGGAAACTTCCCAGTGCCAGCTGATCACAGCAAGCGGGAGAAGGAATGAAGCTGGTCGTTTCTCATGCAGCTCAGTCAGGACTTCAAGCCCATTTTTTCCATCATCTGTTCATACACCGTCCACGCCATCGCTGCCATCAGAGTGCGCCTGAGGGCTCGGGGCACACCGCCTCGGAAAAAGCCAACCAGCCCAAAGTCCTGCAGCAGGAGATAAACAGCAATCATCTGTCTGACTATAGGGTTTTAATTTCCCATTGTTTATTATATGGAAAAGCACAGGATGTACAGACCCAGATCAGTCTCTGTAAGACTCAGGCTTAAACAGCGTTTAGCATTTAGGAAGAACCTGTAGCACGGCACAACTGCAGGGCTACCCAAGAAAGCAAGAAGAGCAGTGAGTGGAAGAAGGAAGGCCAGGATGGAGAGAACAGATGGGCAAAGCCACACTCAAATCCAATCAAGAGAAGGCAAAGGTGTAATTATTTCCAGACACTTCAGGAAAATGACTAGTCTTTGTTTTAGAGCTTCATATTTAAAAAAAAATCTTAGCTATTCTGTCAAAACTGAGATTTCTAAGTACTGAAGTAAAAAAATGTTTCGATTTGAAAAAAAAAAGGTACATAGAAATGCATACACAAATAAACAGATTCCTGCTTAGGAATAGAGACCAGTATGGAAACAGAGGTAACCTGCCAAGATGTGTCCTTCTGACAGCAGGAAGGGAAAGGTGGGCTTTCACCACTTCTCCATCCCATTCCTGGGATAAGGACCCGACATTTATTTCTCTTCTGATGTCCAAAGGGCAAACAATTATTTTGTAGCTGGTTTGTATCTGAAACCAGCATTTCACACTGCACACTACAGTCTTGGTCTACCACAGCATGACTGCCTTCATCAGCTTGAAAATGCTGACACTGAGTAGTCCAACTGCAAGAGCAGATGAAGCACTGACACTTGTTCACCTCCTTTAAAAGGCAACAGCTTCCCCAGTATAGCTGTGCTTGAGCAAGGGAATCTGAACTGAGGGTGCGGTTGTGCATGTAAGAAGGGATTCACCTCACCTTGTAGATGAAGGCAATGGCCTGGCTTGTCCTGTGGTACTTTTGGGGTGACAGCTGCATATGTGTTTTGATGACATCAGCAGGCTGTGTTGCCAGAGAGGCCAAGATTCCTGCAACGATCCCACAGCCAAAATTCAGCAAGGGCACGAGCACTGGATCCAGCTGGTCTGCAACAGAGCAAAGGGAAGGCACTCAGACACCATTCAGGAACACTCGTGCTGCGTGACAAAGTGAAAGCTATTGAATGATTAAATCAACATCAGAGGCTAAGAGAAGTTAAAATCCATGCAGCTAGAGAAACCTTTCAAGGGGAAAAGTGGCTACTAGTCAAAGACTGGCACTATTAAAAAGCCTCACTTGCTGGGGAACTGAATTTGACAGAAAATCAGAAAACAAAAATTGTACAAATGTTGGCCCAGTGAGTTCTCATATCAGAGAAGCCCCAGTCCCACGGACACCGAGCAGTATGTGAGACAAGGAGAAGCAGCAAGCAACGCTGAAGACATCCTCTCTTTCAAGTGTTCGCTAACCCACTAAAGCATCAGTCTTCATAAAGACAATCAATCAATTTAGGGCCAGTCTCCACTTCTGCACTGACCTGAGCTATAGGTCTACAGTTCTCCACAGGCAAATGTGAGTGTGTCACCTAAAGCCCTACAGGAGACTAAATTAACTACTGAGGTGGAGGGCAGCAAGCAGAGCATGCAGGCTGTCAGCTGCAGGGCAAGATCTGAGAAGAGGAGCATTCTCCATTCCAGCCTCCAACATTCAGCCTTACCCTGAGGTGTGAGGTTTTTGGTCTGTGTGTAGAACATCAGGTAGATGCCAGAGAAGGGCGCATCCCGCAGCAGCGTTGCTGTGAGCCCACTGAACATGCCCCGAGCCCCTTCCGTCTGATAGATACTCTTCAGGGCTCCATACACACTCCCATAGCCAAATCTTCCACTCTGCAAGGGCAGACAAAGATCAGTCATCCACGTGCCAGGCACAGGTCCAGGAGCCCTACACACACCCTGAAGATGTAACATCCGAACAAATGGCAGTGAACTTAAGGTGATGCCCAAGATGGCAATGCAGAGGACAACCCAAGGCAAAATTGGGTTTCACCTACCTCAGACTTTAAAACAATCCTTCAGGAAGGTAACATATGAAAGATGCTACACAAACATTGTATACAACTGAAACTTATAAACCTCATGGGGAATTCTAGCTCATCTTCTTGACTAAATATAATTTCCTGCACAATGTGTCAGTTGAGATGAAATCAGGACTACATCCCTGGCTGCACCCAAGAAGCAGCAACCTTCTCCAGGCAGAAGGATTTATTTTGCATCACAAGGAAGGTGTGTGACACCATTAACAGGGGACTAATTGGAAAGTCATACCTCATATCGGGTCTTCACTACAGTCACCGGCAACATGCAAATCCCAGAAAATGCACGAGCGGTGGCACCCAGAAAGACAGACTCCAGGGCTGTGGGTGAACGGTCCATAAGAAACTTCTGCTTCATCATATACAAAGTGCTGAAGTAAATCCCAACCCCAGGAATACATCTTGCAAAGGACTTCAGGAGAAACAGAAGCAGATGAAGAAAGAAAAAGCTTACATAAGATAAAATACACTGCAGAACATTTCTGAGACTGTTAAACTTGACAGGAAGCTTTGCAGAAGACAAAAATATCACTAAAGCTAACATGCCGAGGAAGGCAGATATGGTAGAAATAATTTATGGCACTGACAGTAAAATGATTCAAATGATGCCAGGATTTAATGCATTCCTGAACAGCAGTTTTCCAGGAATGAGATATTCCAAACCGAAAAAGAAATTCATGCAGTTGCTACCTCACATTTGCAAAAGTATTCAAGCGTTCAGCTGCTCAGGACTGCCATAACCAAACCAGCAAAATTCACAACACTAACTCCTTAAAATAGGATGTAATCTAAATCATGTGGTTTCATTCATAATTGTACAAGAGTTGGCTATTTAAATTCAGGCAGACATAATTAGTAATAAACAGTAAGTTTATTTATCTACTTATTTTTAGAAGTCAGAGTTAAACCAGGCACTTACTGGAGACACACCTTTCCAGAGCCCCAGAATACTCTCAGTACGAACAACCCTAAAGAGCAGCGTTACCATCCCAGCACGACCAGACCTGACAGAAAGACAAGACAGGAACGGCAGAAATTATCTTCTTCTGCTTCTTGGAAGACGAGCTCCACAGCCCCCCTCTTCATTCATATCTCTGTCCATTACTCCAGCACCTCCAAGGTGCTCATTCTCATCAGTCTGCTTTTCTTGGTCACTCTTTCCAGGGCTTCTCCACCACCTTCTGTTTCTCACAACTCATAACACACATTAGAGCCTTTTTAGTTGCTCATTCCCTTTGTTAGCAGCAGCAGATTGTAGATTGACTATATCAAGCTGCACGCATGAAAAATTATCTGACAACCATACACGATTTTTTCAGGCAGAGGATACCCCATGAAACTGCATGGTAGCCACTCCAGCAAACACCAGTCTCTCAGATCAGAACAAATCTTGAGGTTACAAGTTATTCCAGTAGCATTCACAACCACAGACATTTTCTCTCTTCTGGAGCAAAACATCAATCCTTCTCCACGATATAAAAGCATAATTCCTCTTTTAGAAAGACTGATTTCCCAAATTACAGCTCTGAACTCCAAGCCTCAGCCAGCAAATAAGGCAGAAGCACTTCCAGTCCCCCCCCCGCCCCACATCCCCGCCCTCTCACCCGTTCACAGCAGGCTGCAGAGTTTGCAGGCGTGTTTTCAGCAGGTCAAGGGGTTGGAAGAGGAGCGTGGAACACGTGCCACTGATGGAGCCGCACACAAAGGCCTTTAGGACTGGATGCATCTGGAAGAGGAAGAATAGAACTTTAAATGGCCATTTAATTAAGAACGGCACCAAAGGAAATATTTTAGCTGATATATCACGTTATAGGAAAGGAAGGTGAGCTGACCGCAGATGCTAAGGGACAGCTACTGAGTGCACAGGAAGCTTTTCCAGACCTTTCTCTGAGGCTGATCAAGCTTTATTTGTGGGTTTCGGTCCCTCTGCTTTTTCTGGGAGATTGTTCCATTCTCTCCTTGAAATTCGGCGGCTGGAAGGAGTTTGCTGAACATCACATGTAGTACCAGCTATTTGGTTACCCTTTGCCACGGCGAAGGGAATAGGTGGCACCTTCCCACCACCTACCCGTACCTTTGCCCCAGTCCCATCCACCTCTGCTGGCAGCACCTCCCACCCGGCAGGCCGAGTCCCCCCGCCGCCGCGGGCACTGCCGGGGAAAGCTGCCCAGACGCAAGCCCGGCCCAAGCGCACCCGGGGCACCGCACGGCCTGCTCAGCTGAGGCCGCCTTTCCCATCCACAGCGGCTGCCGCCGCCCGGCACTTCCCGGGAAATGATAAGGCAGGAGGCACAAAGCCCATGGCAGGGTGAAAATTTTTTTGGTGTTTCGAGAGGGTTTACTATTATCACAAACATATAACGGCGCTTGCTAATAGAGAACGAGTTTCTGCGCTCCTCGGCACAGCAGAATCAGGACAGATTAGACAGCATAGAGAGATGAGAAGCTTGCGGGGCACACTCCAAGCCAGCAATGGTCCCCCCGAGCTCCGCCCGGACCCACCGTGACGGGGCTGGACCCGTCCCCCCGTCCCCCCGCTGCCCCGAGGCCGCGGAACACGGCGCAGCAGCGTAAGAGGCGCAACGAGCCCCCCTCGCCTCCCGCCGGGGCGCTGCCGCCGGGCTCAGCTCGGCAGAGCGAGCGAGAAGCGCCCGGCGCAGCGGCCCTGTCCGACGCGGCCGTACCTCCGCCTCCCGGCCCGGCATCCCAGCGCCGCCGGCGGCCCGAGAGCCCGGCGGGCGGGACGAGGCCCAG
>VYZQ01040183.1:1370-18762 GCA_013400655.1 Mystacornis crossleyi
AAAAAAAAAAGAAAGAAAAAAGAAGGATTTTGTGACTAACACAGCCCAGGCCCAAAACATCATCTTGCAGACAGCACAAGGAGCTGCAGAGCACTGCTCACTACTGCAGCACCTCACAGAATCACAATCGATATTTTTCTAAACACTCCTATGGAAAAAGGGCTGCCACTGCCATCTATTTTGGAAAACGAATCCTGGACTTTTTCAGAGGCACCAACACAAGCAGCTGAGATTTTCTGGATGTCAATGCTGAACTCCTTGAACACTGGAACAGGCTGTCCAGCTGTGGAGTCTTCATCAGTAGAAATATTCAAAACTTGATTGAACATTGTCCCCTGTAACCTGCTCTAGCTGATCCTGCTTTGGGCAGGGCCAGGGATGATGTGATCTCAAGAGGTGACTTTGGACATGACCTATTCTATGAAATCATCAACAGGTCCCATACCCCACTGCTCCCAGCATGCATTCCACAGATTCCTGATCTCTGCTCCCTTAGTTCACCAGCTCCTAACCTCTTCCTTGGTTTGACAAACATCTTTTTTCCTCCACACACAAACATATTGTCATACACCTATAGCCACACCTCACACTCATCCATCCCAGTCAACCCACAATATCATAAACCTAAATCACTTGGTCTCTTCCTAGGCCCCTTGTTTCCTCCTAGACCTCCCTCTGCCAATTTTGTCCAGTAATTCATAAGGGCAACTTCCTTCCCTATTTAGCTTGGGCAGAGTGCAAGCTGTCCTCTCACCTTGAGTGTTGCATCTCCCACCTTGTGTCCCACCTTAGATCGGGCCTGACCTACAGCATCTCAGAAAAAGGAAGGAAAGTTGCAAAGAAATTCTGACACAGACTGGAAAACATTCAGTGCATTCAGTATGTCAGAGGAACTTAGCCACTTCTGTCTAGCTGCTGCTGAGCACACAAAACCACCTGTGTTTATTCAAATGTTTAAGGGCTGTCTTATTATAGAAGTTCTGATAGATGGACACAACAGAAAGACCATTTCTTTTCTCTTTGGAGTATCTGCTCCTAAGCACATAAGTGCAGTCTTCCAAAGAAGAGCATGTGATCCATTTCTAATGTAGGCAAAACTGATTATTTCTCCTAGATTCCTCTATGGAAATATCTACACTATTTTGGCTGCAGTTTTCCCAAATTAATTCAGTCCAAGGAAGATGCCCCTGCATAAAGTGTTTCAGCCCAAGCAATTAAGATACAGCAAAATGATAAGCAGTAAAAGCTAGAGTGTTACTATAATAAATGCTGGACAACCTTAACAACACTCACTGGTATCACTCCCACCTAAAATACATATTAATTCACTAAACAGCCAGATGGGCTTGTTTGTTTAAGACTCTGCCCTAGAGGTTTTCAGATTCTTCTTTTTTTTTTTTATATATGTCTTTTATAATGCAAAATACCAGCTGGCAGGCAGTACTAGTAGTACCTAACAACTAACTGGAGTTTGCATATAAAGATTATTTTAAAATATTAGAACCAACACTTGTCTGGTATTGCTTACAATAAGCATGATGTTTCAGCCTTGCAAGGAGAGGAGAAACATCATCCTCATTTGTGTCTAGGCAAACCATGGTGCAGAAAAGCGAAATATGCTTGAAGAAGGGTGTATTACAAGTTGGAAAAGGACAGGGAAGCAAGCAGCTTACTCCAAGATATTCTTGAATGCAACAAATTATTCAGCCACAGGATGGCAATTTTTTGGCAAATCCCAAGCGAGTGGCAAACCAGCACTTTTAGCAGTGAGGGAGGTTTCGTGGCTGAGATTCGAGCACCTGCTTAAAGTTGCTCTAAGTGCTGACCTGTAACTTCCAACCACCATTTTGCTTTCTAGGTCAACAACACCCCAAAGCCTACTTAAATGGGAAAGACAGAAACTGCTAGAGACATTATAGTCTTCCCTGGCTCAAGGTTGAAGCGCAGTGGTATGAAGGAACACGATGAGGCAAAAGTCAAGCTCTTACAGTTTTTTAAAGTTGAGCAAAGCAAATTAAAATTTCATTATCCAGGTTGATGAATCCCACCTTTTACCACAGCTCTATAGAATTCATTGCAACAAAACCAGAATAGGATATTTTTCAGCACTCCTACCACTCCAGGTAACGATAGTGGTATTATATAATTGCTAGTGGACACTTCCTTACCTCACATTCATGTTTGCTTTCAGCAAATAGGTCATTCATGAGAAGGAAGTAGCTTAGTGTAGAAACTTTTGAGACATCTCTACATTGCTTTGAAAAGAACTTCAGTCGTACTGACTTCTGAAATCCCATAGATTGTGGCTACATAGGACCAGTTCTTACCTGTCTTCTGGGTGGCTAGAAAAGTTAATCAGAAGAAATTAATCAACCCGCTTTGTAGATTTAATGGAAAAAAACTCCCTTCTCTCTTTGAATTAAAGGCAAACTGTTTATGAAACACACGTGTTGTAACTTTAAAATAAACTGAAAAGTAAGGATTTTCATAAAGGGGACTATGCCAGTTGTGTGATGCTCTTGAGTCATGGTAGTTCAAAGAAAGGTGAGAGATACTACACTGAATAAAAAATCAAGGAACCCTCTGTTAGCACCTATGTAGCATCTGCTGTTCTTCTTTAAGCTTATAATTTATTGAAGAGACAAGGAGAACTGCTACACATCTAAAGAGGTGAACCACAGGTGCAGAGAGCAACTGCAGGACTTCAGGGGTTTGCCACAGAATAGGATTTATCCTGAAGTCCACAGGTAAATAATTCAAAAACATTTCCTCCTCTTAATGCCTTGACTGAGCATATGACAGCAGAAGTCAGTGATAACAGAAGCTACCAAATTATTTCTGTCAATGAGGAGGAGAAAGATTGAGTAGATGTGGAGTTAGAGCTGATCTCAGAGGATGACAATGGACTCACTTCATGTCCCAGTCATGTAGGCATGTCTGTAACACTGAGACCAAACATCCAAGATATTGACAGATAAAGATATCTGAATGGCTAAAGATGGAAGGATGTGGATCTTTATGTTCAGTAGCTTCTCAGCTGGAAGCTTGACAGGAACAGAGAGGGATTTGATTTCCCAGTGAACTGAACTGAACCCCACCAGCAAAACTCACACTCAGTGTTCAGTCAAAGCAGAATATCCTTGTACATGCTCTTACCAAAAATGTTAAGAAAAGACATTATCCATCTCCAAAGGGAACAAAAACAAAACTGTTGAGGCTTTTCCCTGTAGGTTGCCCCTGTTATTCTTGAGGAACAACTGCAGAGCACCTTATATAATTTAACATGGTCAGAGTCCAGGGAATGACTGCAAAGGCTGGATGCACATGTGACAGAAGGAAGGACACTTTCCTTTTCCTTCTCAGCTTTCTAGGTCTGGGGGAAAGTAGGGGAAACATGTTTTTCTTTCCCCACTGCCATTCCACCCTAGCAGAAAATTTCCCACACACACAGTCAGCAACCAAGCCTTGAGCAGAAACAAAACCCTGGGCACAGCTCCATCACCAGAGTGTATTTTATAGTCTTCCCTGCCACCTAAGTGCTAGAAGAAAACTCCACATGCACACACCACAGCCTACACAGACAGTGCAGATGGGAGCATGAGGCACCTGGCACTACCCACAGCAACATCATGGCAAAACATCCAGAATATTGTTATTTATAGATCCAGCAACCAGTGAGGAGAACTGCAAAATGTGGCTCTTACTGCTGTGCCCTTAGAATCCCTGATTCCGTGTAGGGAGTTGGGAAGGAAGAAACACTGGGGCTGATAGGCTGCAGAACAGGCTCAGGGGGTCTTGCTGGACAGTGAGATGGAGGTGAGACTTGGCAGCAAAGACAATGGGCCTCCAGGGCTGTACCAACAAGGCGACAGCCTGTAGATAAGGCCTCCTTCCCTGCCTCAGTGCTCTTCAGAGCACACCTAAATACTGAACCCAGCTTTGGTCCCCCCAATACAAGGGGAATCTGGATAAACCAGAGCACAGAGGACCACAGAGAAGAAGGGATCCGAAGAACTTCCTAAGTAAGGAGAGAGCGGAGGACCAGATTCTTCAGTCTTGATAAGGCACTGCTTTGGATGGACCATTAAAGGGTCAGCAGCCCCTCACTACTATTGGGAGAGATCATCCAGAAGATGCAAAAATGTTCTTCATGGTGGTGCATGGCAGGGGAACCAGAAACAAGAGGCACAAATTTAAATGAGAGAGATCCAAACCTTTTTCCCCTGAGGTCAGTCAAGCAGTGGAGTACAATGTCCAGAGGGGTTGTGTGGTGTCCACATGTCCATCCCTGGAAATCTTCAAGACTGGACGGGATAAAGCTCTGAGCAATCTGAGCTGGCCCCACAGCTGACTCTGCTTGGAGCAGGGAACTGAGCTAAAAACCCTCTGGATTATTCTGTGATACCTGTGACTTGTCTCACTACAGAAGTCACTTCCCCAGTTTTTTAAATCTTCCCTTAGTAGCCTGCTTTGCACTCAGCCTGTGAAAGGAAAAGCAGAGATTATATGTTTGTGTGCTTCTCAGTGATGATATCCTGGCTAACAGATTGGCACAGCAGGTACATGTCAGGCCAGTAAAAAGAAAAAGGAAAGGAGGCTAAAGATAATCATGGAATTTATCAGAGCATTACATCACATTCTTTTTATTACCCTTTCTTCTCCAGTCACAAACACAGCAATAGCATTGACTTCATTACCCAGCTCTGAAATTAAATGGGGCAAGAGAGGCTCAGTCTCTTCAAAACAAAGGGAAAAGTAAACATTTCCCTCTGCCGTGAAAGCCTGCATGACCCAGTTCCCTGCCAACACCCAGAATTGAAAGATATGAAACAGAAAGGAGGGATAGACTGAGGTGAAAACTGCAGAAGTTCTTCTCACAGCCTGCCTGTTGAGAAGAGATGAACCCTTACTGTTGTTTTGTCCAGCTGCCACCACAGAGCAGGTCCTTGTTTGCCCTTCTTCCATGGGATGAGGGTGGTCACAGCCCCTCTATGTTAATTAAGCTCCAGCATCATCCTCTGCAATCTACAGAAACAACCCAAACCAGCACATGATTTTTGGATTTTAATGGGATCCTTATGTTTGAGTGGCCACAGCACAGACCATGAAAAGCACTGCCTCCTACCAGAAATCACAACAACCTGCATGCTTCATTTCACTGGACACAAAGTGAGGAAAACCTTAGGAGACCATCCCAACCCTGCCTTGTCTTATTATGAACATGGGCTCCTGCATGTTCCTCCATCCTCTGAGGATCCCACTCCTCAGAAGGCAGCTGTACCTTTCCCTTCTAGGCAAAAGCAGGTTCATTCTTTAATGTGGCCAGGTACCACCACGTGTATTTTTGTTTGAAATGGAGAAAAAAAGTTATACCCTTTAGTTTAGCTCTGTTCTGTCACCAAGCACCACCACTACTCATTTCAGGGTGAACTTTAGTAAATCCTCTGCTGAGGTATAGCTGTGACATAAGGAACAAACAGAGTCATGGTGGGTGCAGAATAATGATGTGTCACCCACAAGAAGTTGGAAGTGACTCTGCTCAGGTGGAGACTGAAAAGGGAGGCTTTGTCAGTATTGGCCCGGAACAGCAGGACTGTGTGCTGTGGTTAGTCCTGCTGCAAGATCTTCACTGCAGCCCTGAGGACAATAAAACCTGGCAGGGGATTCAGTCTGATTAGATAGGAGAGCTCTCTCCTGCAGAGACCTGGGAGTCTCCAAAATGCCACTCAAAGGACACCCATTTGAGTTTATCTCCAGCCTAGCGTCAGCAGTACCTAGGAAAAATACCAGAATTGAGCTAAGAATCATTTTGAGCTACCTCATCAGAGGGAGACTGAATTCTGCCCTGGAGGCCTGCGAGGGCTCCCAATTTCCACGAGATTTTCCCTGAGACCAAAACCAGTGTTCACCCAAGACACGGACCTCTCTGCCTGTTCAGTGACTGTCTGGCTGGGCAGGCTGCAGGAAAGGGGCTCCAAAGCGTCTCCCCTGGACCAGAGGGAGTAGCACTGCACATCCCACCTTCCAGGATGTGTTGAGAGTCAATCAAATATTACTAAATATTATTTTAGTGCAAGAGTGGGAAACTCAGCTGAGCACCTTGCTCCAAAAGCAATGCAGAAGTCCACGTTTCCTCATTCACTGTTTTAATGACCTAAAATCACACATGAGTATATATATATATATAGTCATACAGACATCCTCAAATACATTATTTCTTTAAATATATATGAATTTATACAAATGCACACAGACATTAAATACAGGAGTGTACACATACACATTATGAATTAGTCCATAATCATATATTGGCAAGATATTTTATGTGTGTGTGTGTGCTTTTGCAAAAATAACTTTGAGTATTACAGAACTAATCCCATTACACACAGGTTTAGGGCACATTTAGCATAAATAAGGTTCAATCCAAGTTCCTAGAAGAAGTTAATAATTTTTAATGTAAAACTTCTTTTCCTCTTCAATTTGAAATTTAAAAAATATTTTGGGAAGATGACTAATACAATGCTGGCTCTAAGGGATAAGCTCAGTAAAAATAAAAAAAAGGTTGTTTTCTAAAATATTCTCGTACTTGTATTTTTCAAGTTCTAAATTACCATATATTAACATTTTCAATTAGCCAAAGACCATTCCTATGAAAATTCAAAAAATCTGTTACAATCACAAGGAAAATGATCTCCGATTATATCAATCTTTCCAGTATCTCAGACTTGCAAAGACTTTGTTAGCTTCTTGAAAAGACTAAGAAATTTGAGATGAGATTGAAGATGAGATTGAAGATGAGATTGATTTGTTCTCATGATTCCCCAATATGACAAATCAATTAAATAAACTGAATCCTTTGAACTCATATAGTGAATAACATTAGAAGGTTTTTTTCCAGTAACTTAACCGTTTTGCCATTTCCTTTTTTTATTCACTTCCCATGCTCAAAGACTCCTTGGACATGAGCACGCACCAAAGGAAAAGGAGTCCTGAACACTAGAGGGCAGATAGGAAACAAACCATCAAGATTATCCCTCATCATTCAGTCACTGAAATGAAAATTTTCTTCTAGTAATTTTTACTCTTTCTTTTTTCATTCCATAAGCAACTTGTGATTATTTTCACTTTAAATCTCTGTGCCAATGGTCATAATTTCATAGCGTTTTATTTTCTCCCTAATATTCCTTGAGAAGCAAATAGGAAACTTCATGAAAAGAAAAATCACATTGAGACTTCGAGATTGGGGGACTGTTACTTACTGCAACCAGTGGGAAATAACCAATGGCAATAATATATTCTCCATATAGAAAGGGAATTCTGGAGCAAACCAAACTGGTACATATGCTGGCGGTGCACGCATATCTGAGTTATAGTGACCAGCATCCAGGGCTACCTGTTTGTACACTAAAAATGAGATTCACTTGCTTGGCTCTCATTTCACTGCACTTTTCCTCACTGCCCTTTGTTTCTTCCACCCCTGTAAACACTCTGTGCAATTACCTGCCCCCCCCTCCTATAACCCCACACGCAGAGATTCCTGCATTTAGGTGACAGAGGTGAGATTTCTCTCACTCCCAGCCATTGGCAGTCTTTGGTAGAGAGGCAGAGCTCACACACACAGCAGAAGTGGCCCACACCTTTACAAACAGAAGAAGGGTTATCAGAGAATCATAAAAGAATAGAAGGGCTTGGGTTGGAAGGGGCCTTAAAGATCATCTAGCTTCAAACCCCCTGCCCTGGGCAGGGACACCTTCCACTAGACCAGCTTGCTCAAAGTTCCATCCAGCCTTACCTTGAAAGCCTCCAGGGGTGGGACATCCACAGCTTCCCCAAGCAACCTGGCCCAGGGCATCACCACCCTCACAGTAAAGAATGTCTCCCTAATACCAGCTAATCTAATTCTCTCCTCTTTCAGTTTAAAACAGTTCCCCCTTGTCCTATCACTATCTGCTCATGTAAAAAAATCTTTCACTATTTTATAAGCCCCCATCCCTCTGATCATCATCCCTCATGCTGCCAGGAACAGCCAGTCTCTAAACATTTGAGACAATTCACCTCCTATCTCAGGACAGCTTGAGCAAATGCTTTCTTAAAAAGTCAGTCACAGCCTCACATAAATATCTGAATCACACCTGGGATGAAGCAATCCTGCTTAACTCCTTTGCACATCCTTAGCATGTCTCTTCTCACCACCAGGAGCCTGGCAGACTGCTGCAATTCAGAGGGATGCTTCAGAACTATTTACAAACACACCTCCTTGTGCAGCACTGCTATCTCAGCATAAATGCAAATACAGCCTCTGCAGTACCTCACACACACATTTACTGCTATGCAGACCATGCCTAAATGTTTTGGGAAGCTGCCTTCTTCTAAATGCTGAAATAAAAAACAAATCTGCTATTCTTCCAGACACTATTTTTCTGGCAAGCCTCAGTCTAAGGTCATCTAGAATGTATCTTGTGGGTTTTTGTTTCCCCCTTGGCAGGAGAAACAAAAATAGCCAGGCTCTGCTGCCTGAGTGTATAGACAGAGACATGCAGATGCATTAGTGGGGCTCAAAGCCTGAACTGTTGCACATCAGGGGCTCTCAGGATTTACTAATTTGGGGTGCAGACACATGCACCCATGTTATGTAGCCTCGAGCTGAGGGTGGCATTCAGAAATGCAGACCACAACCTTCATGCATCCTGTCTTCTGGAGAGGCAAGACACTCCTCTCAACCATACAAAATGGACATTGAGATCCTGAAGAAAAAATCCCTTTGAGAAGCCTTAAAAAAACACGACAAAACAGTCATTCCTGCTAAAGGTCCAAACACCCACCCAGCTGCACAGTCACTCCCCCTCCTCAGAGGTACAAGGAGAGAAAGCAGGATGAGAGCTCATGGACTGAGGTAAAAGGGAGATCATTTACCAGTTCCTGTCATGGACTAAACAGGATTATATGGAGAAAATTAATTTAATTTATTCACAATTAAAATATACTCTGCCATTGAGAAAGAAAGACAAGCAGCACCAAAAACACCTTCCATTCAGCTTTTCTCCAGACCCCCTTCCCCACTTCACTCCTGACTCCTCTCCCCTGACAGGGTGGGGATGGGGCAGTGGCTGGTCCCTCCCAGCCTTTCCGGGCTGCTCCTCCCTCCTCCCCTGCCTCTCTGCTCCAGGTCAGGCCTTTCCCCAGGCAGCAGCCCTTTGGGGACAGATGCTCCTGCCGGGGCTCTCCAAGGCTGTGAATCTGCTGTGGATTTGCTGTGAATTCAGCAGAGATGTTGTTGTGACATGTCTGTGGAAAGCAACCCCATCGCATGACCTAAATGCAAGGGGATACTAAATCATGTAGTGATAAGGACAAAACTGCATCCCCCAGAGAAAAGATAAAGAACAATTTGTGTCTTCAAAAGTTAACTTATCTCCTTCGTACTCTCCCCTTGTTACCACACTCCGATGGGCAGTGCCTCACCTTCGCTCTTCCCCAATGAGTTCCATTTCTGTGCTTGTGGGAGCTCAGCCCAGAGTGAGTTCCCCACAGCACAATATAAGAAAGATACAAAGCTATTAGAGAGTGCCTAAATGAGGGCTATGATGGTAAAGGGTCTGGAGGGGAAGCTGTATGAATTGTGGCTGAGGTCACTTAGCTTGTTCAGCCTGGAGGAGACTGAGGGGAGACCTCACTCCATTCTACAACTTCCTCATGGGGAGAACCAGAGGGGCAGACACCGATCTCTTCTCTCTGGTGAAGAGTGACAGGACCTTTGGGGTTGGCAATGAAGCTGTGTCAGCTTGTAATGGGTTGAGCCTGTGTGCTTGACAAGTTTCTGAGCCAATTGCTTTTGCGGTTTTGCAAATAAAAAACCCCAGTAAGGGGGCAATTTCCTCTTTATCTTCTGGGCCCAAGGGTCGAGGGCTGGTTGAGGGTGGGGGACCAGGCCCGGGTCTGGGCCAGGCCCTTCTCCTCGACCCCTCAGCGTGGCAGCGCGGGGCCGGCTGTCCCCTGCCAGGGGCGAGCTGTCCCTGCTCCGCAGGCAGCCTGGGGCTGAGGCCACGTGGCCGAGAGAAAGTCTGGGACCGCCAGGAGCTGCCGAGACACCTTTGCATCCAGCAGAGCCCTGGCCGAGGCCAAAGGAAACACTGCATTACAGCCAATGAAAACACCTTTTCTTTCAAGTCAGCGAGGAAAGAGGAGAAAAGTAAAGTCACATGGGACGAAGCTGAACATGGCGATTCCAAGGTCAGAGACAGGGAAGGGGACAGGACCACGTGGGAAGGCAGCAATAGCAACGGGAAAAGAGGATAGCTGTGCTTTTTGTAGCACAAAGTTTAAAAGATGCTTCTTGTAAAAAGCCATAAAAAAGGGCTTCGATCCATTTGGAAAAAACTTGGGGGGATNCGACACAGGTTTAGGTTGAACATTAAAATTCCTTCTCCCAGGGGGTGGTTGGGCACTGAACAGGCTCCCCAGGGAAGGGGTCACAGCCCCAACCCTGACAGAGCTCAACTATTTTGACAACACGCTCAGACACTTGGGTGATTCTTGAGGCTGCCTTGTACAGGGCCATGAGTTTGACTTGATGATGCCTGTGGGTCCCCTTGTACTCAGAATATTCTATGGATCTATGGACACAGTACAGGTGCGAATGGCAAAGCATTCTGAATTTGGTTCAGTACAGGTAAGGAATTACCCATCCAGTTGTAAAAAATGCCTGCTTGTAGCATCAGATGGAATTGTGTTTCGCATTTCTAAGCACCTGTTTTCAAGAGAAAAGAAGGAAAATGGAAGGAGAACTAAACAGGTGACTACAATCATTGTGGACAAGGATACACAAAAAGCTCAATTTGGCATAGGAATATAAAGGTTGTGGGAGGATATGGTGACTCATACTTGTAAAGACTGAATGTCAAGACAGTGGAAGAGTTAGCTAACTTTAAGTATGATACTGGCACAAGATCAACGGGATATATACGTTTAGAAATAGACTTAGGTTGGAAAATTACAAGATGATTTCTAGCAATCCAGGGATGGTGGTTTTGCCCAGGCAGGATTGATAAGGTTTGTCATGGACTGAAGAAAAAAAAAAAATTTTCTCTTTATACTATTCGACTTCATCTTCTTCCTCAGATCTCAGAGGGGTTTTGTTAGATTGAATTTCTACTGCTGCAGGAGGGTAGGATAAGTGCGAACAGCCATGTCTCCTGCTTCTTGAGGAATCATAGCATAGCAGCTCCAGGTTTCACGCTTGAAGGTAGGAAAGTTATTATTATTTACCAGGCATCAAATTATCCCAGTGACTGTGCTAAGAAATGGGTTTGTTTTAGAATGGGAGTCAGCAAACTTAAGGGCATTTTATGCCTCTAGCCAAGAGCTGGTATAATTTGTTTTTTAAGATATCACTGTCAGCCAGTCTTTTAAGCAGCAATTTGACACTTAATTGCCATTTATTTAAATGGAACTGAGACAACCAAACACCTCAGTAAAACTGGCCCAAAATTTTTTTTTTTTTTCCATACTTAAATCCCTGGTCAATAAATATAACATAGAAAATCCGTGCTGCTGTTTTTTGTCCTTTTTCTCTAAACTCAGATTTGAGCTCTGTGGTTCACTGAAGACACCTTAGAGTATGTGCTTGCACTTTATTGTGAGATAAATAACAACAGGAGCTGGGAATGCATGAGTAATTCACATGTGCCAGCAGGTGTGAATCCTCCACCCTCTTTAATAAAAGAATACTCTGCAAAAGTGCCTCTAAACCTCTGCAAGAAACTGTATGGAGGACAGAAAATAAATCCCAGCACATTCGTTTGTCCTGGTTTTTTAACACTCCAGCAAATCTTGCCCATCTATTAATTTTGCATGCATTATGCATTCGGGCTGAGTACCAACTGCACATTTGTACTTACCTAGAAGAAAGGAGGTCAGTGCTAGAAGTGTCCTGGATGGCAAACTGCTTTGCTTTAAACTTAATCAAATAGTGAAGGAATTAAAAGTGATAATGAACCTACAATAAAGCAAGGCCTTGTTATGTAATTGGGCCCACTCGTACAAATGGATCTGAAATTCCTGCTTATTTAACATTTTAAGTTTCCTCTGTTGAATAATACATAATCTATTGAACGATTTAAGTTAGAACACGGAACTGAATGTTACATATTAAATATTAAGTGTATAGCAAGGAAAACAGTTGAGGTCCTTGCAGGCATACAGCTCTGGGCCCTGTGGTTCAGAGGGAAGGAGGAGGGCATAGTCCCCATGTGAGGAACTCTGGTGGAAAATAAGGATGGAAGTAAAAAAAGGAAAGATTTCTGTGACTGGCAGGCTTTTTTTTCTGCAATTTTAATGAATCTATATTGATGTGTGTCATAAAAATAAGATGTAATGAAATCTCCTCAAATCTCTCCTACTCTACAGAATATTTTTCATGGAACAGTTCCTTTAGCAGCAAAAGGAGTTGTAAGAGACTGATAAATCCCATCAGTCATGGGGGTTGCATAATGTTTGAGTGTAGTGCAGTATTTTTCATTCTTGTCATTATTTATTTAATGTTTTCAATAGGAAAAAAAGGTCTTTTTATGGTCTATTATCCCTTGAAATGCAGAACTTCACAAAGCTGAAAGGATTTTGACAAGACAATAGAATTCATGCAATTGTTTTGGTACAAAAATTCATTTGACTATGTTGCCCTCCTCTGACCCCCTAAAGAAGGAGCCACAGCAGTAGAAGATGTTCAAGAACACAGTGAACTTTGAAAATTTGTGAACTACTCAAAACAGTCAAAGAAACTGGACAGCATATGATGTACTACAAAGCAGGGACATCTTATTTAAGTGAACAGCTAAAAAAAGTAGATGGTTGAATGACAAACCCATATCGTGGCTATGAATGAGAAGTTTGGGAACTTCTTATAAAGTTTGTGCCTTTAAATATTTTTGATTGGTGTTTAAATGCTTAACAGTGCACTGACCACCTGGTGTGGTCTAGTTGGACAAATTCAATTAGTTATTCTGAACACTCCGGTCATCTAAACAGGAAAAAGTTGGCTAATACCTGGACACAGGTCAGTGCTTCATTTTTCTAAGAGCTGGTCATGGTAAATCTCATGTTCCTGTCTAATTGCAGTTGAAATTTCAGCCGGCTTTAGGACCAAGCACAGGCTAACTGCACCAACTGACACTAAGCAGTTGTGCTAAAAAGTACAAGGATATATTTCAACCTTAATTTTCTCAAGTGGAAACTTCCCTGCTTGCTTTGTATGAAACGTGTGACCTGCTGTTAAACAGAGAGTGAACAGTGATGGATGTTTGTCTGGGCACTGTGAGAAATAGGGCCCTCATTCCTTTATCTGAAGCAACTGTTCTTTCTTTCATAAACCTAATTACTATTCGCTGTGGCGATGACTTTTATTGAATTATTTATCAAGATTTAGACGCTGGGAAAGGCTGAAACAACACTGCTACCATCCCTTTATGAATCCATTAAAAAGGGAGCATACACCTTGCTCTTGAGCAAAAACACATCAGGGATTTTTTCTTGTCCACAATATTTACCTGAAGTTGAAATTAAACTATAAAATATCAGAGAAATTCTTTGTGCATCCAGAAATATACTTTCAACACACAGCTCCTCCTGTGTGTTGTCTCCTCTTTTAACTCTTCTAGAGAAAGGATATAAATGTACTTGTACATGCTTCAGCTTGGAGCTGTGCTGTATTAAATGCTGTACAAACGAGAAAAGAAACCCCACTACTCTCAAAAGGCACATATCAACCTAGAGCAGTTTAAACTCTTCTTTACTGCCCCACAGAATTCACACAGCTCCAAACTCCAGGCATCAGGTTAATTGAACACCTGAGCTTTCTCATTGTTCATAGATATTTTCATAAAGGCAACGCACATAGAGGTAGAGGTGGATCAGCAGGACTACATACAGCTAATTAGACACAAGAAATCCCCACTTTGGATTAAGTTTGCCAAGTTTTAATTGCAACTGAAGGAGCAAGTAGTATTCACAAGTCACTTGAAAGTTTTGTTGTGATACAGACATGGGCAGATCTATTTAGAATGTAGCTCCTGAATGTGAGAACAACTGTGATAAAAAAGAATTAAGCATACAACCAGCTAGTTGTGATGGAGAGGCCACTGCAGCAGTGAAAACATTTTACTAAGCAGAAGAAACCTGGGGCCTGCCTGAAATATTTTCTAAAAGCATTAGGGCTGAATATGCAGTTTAAAACATTCAGTGGAAAACTTCTATTTCATGCTGACTTCGTTCATTTTTTTACAGCTTCCTCCTATAGCATTTTATGAAGAGGAAGATTTTCTAGGCAGTAAACATTCCTATGCAACAACACATTTGGATAAGCGTTTAATTTCAAGTATATTCTTATTTCCTGTGGTTTGCTGAATCATGTGCCAACTCAGCTGGAAGCCTCAGGTACAGCACTGAGCTCGTGTGGGCAGGTTTGGGGCAAAGGGGGGCTCTGGGGGCAGCTTCTGAAATTTCCCCTGTGTCCTACAGAGCCAGTGTCATCCAGGATGATACACTTAAAACCCACAAGGGGGAAATTTAATCCATCTCACCTGATCTTTATCAGCTTTCTGTATGCCAAAGCACAAGATTTAGGATCCACTTCAGAAAACTTAATTAGCAACATTACTGAGCCTCTTGTTAACCATGTACAAACATTTCGTCCCTTTCTAACTGACTTTTACTGCTGTTGTCAGGACTTTGCACATCCTAATCACAAATTCTTGGGGAAAAACCCCATTTTTGTTGGTTGAATTTGAACTCCTCACTGTTTAGTATCAGTGACTGTGCTTAGTTCCAAATGTTCAGATGTAGGGAAAACACAGAAGCTCTTGATCTACTTCCTCAAAACTACTGGTATTTTTTTTTCAATAGTATTAAAATTCATAGCTTTGCTTTAAAGCAGACCTCTCACGGTACTTTATATTAGAGTCATCACCCTTCTTTGCACTCGTCTGGGGTCTAAAATATCCTTTTTTCAGATAAGGAATCAGTTGTACACATAGTATCTCAAGTAAAATGCACTTTTTTTCTTAGAAGCCTCTAGCACACTCTCTATATATCACCATGTGTTTTTCTGCTTTGCTGTTTAACTCTGCAGTTGACCAAACCAAGCCTAACTGGGGTTTTTAGTTCAATGAAACTTACTCTGAAGCAATTAAAACTAAAGGTAGTCTCATTTTTCTCTCCAAATGATGATAACCATCCCACTTTGGACCAAGTGATTGTTTGAGATGTTTTTCAAGAAAGTAAAAGATACGGTTTATACATTTATGTACATGTAAAAGTTGATTTCCAATTCTCCCTATACCAACTGTGATTCCAGTTACAGTGGATATAAAAGAAAACTTTAGAATTCAGCCCCCTAGGAAAAAAAAAAAATGTCTACCACTCTGAGTTCTACTTGTGTCGGCACATTCTCTCTGGTACTCTTTATGATTTCATAATCATATTATCTGGCTTTTGAAATACCTTCCCCCTTCTATATGAAAGCCTGAGCTATTCCAAAAGAAACCATGAACCTGCCACTCATCGGTGTACTGCTGAATGTGAATAATGGCAGCCAGTGGAAGAAAAGAAGTGATTTTTTCCCCCCATCTTGTCTTTTCTAATCTCGTTCTCTTAGGTTTGTATTTTGGACAGTGGCTGTAGACAGCACTGAGAGAAGGGTGGGAAGCAAAGGATAACTGCCAGGACTAGGGCACAAAATTAGTCTTGACTTCTGTTTTTATTTCCTCTTTGCGTAGTTCTAAATTTGATTTTTTTTAACTTTCTTTTCAAGTATAAGATAGCAATAGTGTGGATGCAACAGAGATCTTTTTAGAGATGTGAGGGAGTTCGTTTGTGGAACTGAAAGGAAACAGTGAGGAATTAATCAAAGTTAAAAATCAAAATCAACACAGACATGATCTCCTCCACAGTAAATCGAAAGATCTCCATCAACAACAAAATAAAGAAATCACGACTTTTTTTTTTAATTATTATTATTATTATTTGTTATATTTCAACTGCAAATTAATGGAAGTTTCCAGATGAACTGGACTTTTGGGATGTGCCAAGATCTCTGCAGCAGGGCACTAGCAATGAGTCGTACCCCCTGCTCAGCAGAATTTATCTGTGTGGGAAAAGACAAACCCTCCAACATGGTTGTAAGCCCATTAGAAACAATGTTAAGCGCCATGGGAGGGATGGATAGTTTTTGATGTAAGCCAGAAGAGCTAAATTGTAATTATGGAAGCCCTGCTACATTATTAGACAGAAACATGCCCTTCTCATCACCAAAAAGTACCAAGTGAAATTAATTTTCATATGAAAGAAAATGAAAATTTAATCTCTTCTCCTGGCTCTTTTTTTTTTTTTTTTTTTCCCCATCAGCCCAATTAAATGGCAAATACATCCCTATTACAAGTATGGCCTGCAAACCAGACTGTCCTTAGAAAGCTACACAGTACCACGATTGTCCTAAGCCTTCAGGCACTGCAGAGAAACAAAACTGATCAGCAGTATGGTCTCGCTAAAAAGTAAAATTTTTTCTTACCCTCTTGTTAGATAACATGGTTAAACACTCATGCAAATTCTCAGAACTCAAGTTTAAAGCCCAGGTTATTGAAAATTGCTAACAAGTTTGTGGTCTTGTTGGGATATTCAGGGATGAGAGACAATAAATTAACACAGACGACTGGATGTCCTTGGGTATCAAATTTCATGGGGCATAGAAAACAACAATAAAATGTGAGATGAGGAGGAGGGAGTGAAAAACTCCATAAGGAACCTTCCATATTTCATATGCAGCATTGTCTGAATTGTCTGAAGCAAACCAGGGGAAACACATACCACAGAAATTAAAGCAATCATCTTCCACCTATGGACAGATACAAGCAAAGGATTTAGGAGCTGATGAAGTAGGGGGACCAGGATATTCTGAGGTAGGCAAGGAAAGAGCCACCCTCCACCTATGGGATGATAAACAGGAGAGAAATCTGACTTTATCTCTTTTACCAGCATCTCCTGTGGTTGCTTCTCTGCTTTTATCACACCAGAGCCTGAAGCGACAAGCATCATTTTTCATGTTTGCAGTTCCACCATCAGTAAAGATCGGGATCGCTTTCTCTAATGTTGCCATGAGAAGTTGTGGATGCCCCATCCCTGGAAATGCTCCAGGCCAGGTTGGACAAGGCTCTGAGCAGCCTATTCTGTGGAGGGTGTCCCTGTCAATGGCAGGGGGTTGGAACAAGATGATCTTTAAGATCCCTTCCAGTCCAAGGCTTTCTATGATTCTAATGCTTTAAACTTCTCAGGTGATCTGGGTTATTCATTTGCACCTCTGCTTCAGTAAGTATGTACAATTGCTATATATATATTTTATTATTAT
>VYZQ01040185.1:0-27422 GCA_013400655.1 Mystacornis crossleyi
TCCCCCCTGAGCCTCCTTTTCTTATCTCAGCATAAAGAAATATTGTGAAAAATCAAAGGAAACCCAGGACTTTGTGAAAAAAAAACCACTGTGGTCTATTATAGTGCTTTTTCCAGACATTTGTAGCATGAAAGAAAAAAATGGTGATGAGGTGCAATTAAAACACTTTTGGTAAGTATCAAGAGTTGAAGGGAAAGGAGCATATGAAAAAATGGTATTAAGTTCCAGACTGTATATTTAATGTTTTTCAAGAATACCCACTGAAACAGAAAGATTTAAATGTGCAATCAGAAAAATTAAACTCTAGATTCATATACTTCAAAGCTGCAAAATAAACAGGTTTTTGGGGATGTTCAGAGAGATTAATTGTGGGTGAATTTAAAAGAGGATATGAATTTAGGAATATTTTAATAAAAAGCTTTAGTCTATTAGACATTAGGTATAAGTCAGCTTGGACCTTACTCTTTGTTTTATAACTTTCATATTCTTGGAAACTCATGTCCTTTTGATCTAAATTTTTGACTTGATACTTCTAACACCCAAGACCTATGGCTGTTCAGCAAGGACCATTTGAGGCATGAGGGAGTCAAGGGAAGGGATAAGGTAAGGGAGGCAAACATCCAGCCTCAAAAAGAACTTACTGTAAGTGGCAAAGCAACCAATGCTTTATTAAAAAACCAAACCAAGCAAAGAATTGTGTTATTGCAATTTATTTAGTTGCCTGCACAATATATTTGGAACAAAAACCCCCTTCTTCCAAACTTGGGTCAAGAAATGGTATTTAAAGGAGAAGATTCAGGGAAGAAATAACCCTTTAAAGTTACCTACATGTTTCTATCCACTGGCACATTTCACTGAATGGTGGAATGTGCAAACCAGAGTGGAAGAATGTGAGAAAAACTTTCTACTGTATTTAAAAGAATAAAAATTGGAGATAATGTGGCCTTAAATTACTTGCAAAATTAAAAGTTCTGCATTAAAATTTTACATACTCACTTAATAATGAAATGCCTTCTAAAAATAAATCCTTAAACTTTCCGGGATCTTACAGTGCTAAGCATCAATTAAGGGAAAAATGCATTTACACCGTAAAAGGTGTAAATGAAAGTATATATTTGAATTTTAATAAAATACCCATATAAAAAGAAGAAATTAAAATCAATGTTAAAATGACTACGAGATGGTTTATGTTTGCTAGCGGAATGAGGAAATATTTTAAACAAATCTCAGTGTTGGAGAAACATAACTCTGTAATAAAACTTGATATTAAAGAAATTATGTGATATTAGTAACAGCAGTCTGCAATCACGAGTGAACAACTGAACAAAATGGAATATTATTGCCTTGGATGGCTGTTGCCTTGGGTGCTGGGGTTCCAGCAAGCTTCCGAAAAGACAGCTGGGGCCCGTGGAAAGAATAAGGGAATGATATTGTGCGTAAATGTTAAGAGATGTTTATTTCCAGACCACATGGCTGCGAGCCCGGGCACACAAGACTGAAGAATCATGGGACAACCAGAGTTCTCGGGGCAGGGGTAACTCACATGGCC
This sequence comes from Mystacornis crossleyi, assembly GCA_013400655.1. Classification (NCBI taxonomy): domain Eukaryota; kingdom Metazoa; phylum Chordata; class Aves; order Passeriformes; family Timaliidae; genus Mystacornis; species Mystacornis crossleyi. The sequence goes on from VYZQ01040185.1 coordinate 1,550, forward strand.
AGTGGGGTAACAGGACTTGGGTTAGCATCAGGGAGCAGGGAAACCCCGTGTCCAGGCCATGCTTCCACCCCAGGGCCCCCTCCCCCCAGGGGGAGGGGGAGAGCACCCCAGGAGAGGAACCTCCACAGGTGGCTATGAATTTTCAGAAGTTTTGGAAATCCCTCTAGACAACCACTGCCTGTCTGTAGAGAATGCCACAAGCCTGATTGGTAAGACATATGAGTGTATGACCTTAATCAGCCGTATATAGGTTTATACTTCATTTCAGTCATAGTGAAGTGGGCTTGTAAAGATCCCTGGCTTCAGGCTGGATGACCTGTGTGCATTGCTGAATCACAGTGTAACTCCCTGTTACTCTTTTATTTATAATGATGAGGCTTTGTCACTAGATTCAAAAGTGGTTTTAATAGTTGCTTGTTAGTTTTTATTTGTAAGAATATGACATTTATCTCCTTTTTATTGAGGCATCCCATAACTAATGCTTAAAACTCTTGAAAGCATAAAAAAGACAACCATAATGTTTGTTGTTTCCTGGAGGTTATTCTCACTTGTTTAGTACAAAATTATGAAAAGAAAATTAATTTCAATCTCTTTTTTTTTTTTTTTTAATGCAATCAGCCAAATCCTATAGCAGTAGTGTTTAGGAACCTAAGAGGAACTGCTCTGTCTTTAAAGCATTAATCCGTTTTTAATGTACAGCTCAAATACTGCTATCACAGAAAATTCCTGAGGAATTGTGAATGGAATCAAGAAATGCTAAATCACACTAATTTGAAAATTGTTCATATGACATGTTAATATAGGAGGATAGTCTGCAGGAACATGACTGTGAAAGATTGCAGTATATTTAAGAGTAGGATTGGAGGAGAATTAAGTAAGAAAGTGAAGTCTGGCCTTAGTGACAATACTATGAGAGTGCTGGGAGCTAGCAAACACTTTTCTGAGGAACAAATCTTTCCAGAGTTTGGAACCATCTTTCCAGATGGAGGGAGAGGAGAGATTATGAATGCTGCTGGAAAATGGGAATGCTGATGGAAAAGGAGGTATTTGCTGTGCTGGTGCTCCTCCAGGAGCCAGCTGGGCTGCTGGAGGAATTGGTTTCCCACCGTTTCAGCTGGATCTCATCCCAATATGTCCTAGTTCCCCATGTTCAGGGCCTATGCTGAGCCACAGCTCTGGCTCCTGGGGCTTCTGGCTCTGGTGCCAGCTGCTGATGAGATAGTGATTTCCTCTGTGAGGGAACGAGGAAATATGTGGCTTTTATTCCAAATCAGAGTGAAACCAAGTCTCCAATTGCTCTTTGAAATACAAAGCTCTGGCCTGGAAATTACAGATTAGTGGAAACCCCTTTTTTGACCTGTACTGTTTTGATTCAGGGTTATGGCAACCCTGCAAATAACTTGAGTATTTCGTCCGTCTCCAGCACGGGCCTGGTTTCAAGTTGGCACAGGGTTGTTTAAGGCAATTAGAGCAGCCAATCTCTCTGCCTGCCCCTTTTGTAGAGGCAATGGGAAGCCAAAAGCTGTCGCTGTAAGTCCCGCAGCAGTAGAGGGGAGAAGAAAGAGAGCCGGCAGGCAGGAATGGTGCAGCAACAGTGATTTATTAAATTATTTAACAACTCCTTTATAGACTTTTTACCTCACAGCCTAATTGGTCAAGAGATCAGCCACCCTGCCTGGGGTGATTGGCTGAAACCCTAAAACATTCATTGTGAGAATATTTTTCTGCTATACCATAAACAATTTGCAGGTGTTCACAGTTTACAATAACACTACTGATAGCTTCTGTGAGAGGGAAGTTTCACACGGGACAAGAGAGAAGCAAGAAAAGTTCTTGCTACAGCATGTTTGCATCCACAAAAAGCATCTGCTGTTCGGGGAGCCTCAAGAAGCAGGTCTGGAGTGAATCCAGAGAAGTCTAGGGCTGGGGACACAAAATACGAAAGCAATAATTCCAGGGATTAGCATTTTGCTAGTGGAGGGTCTGGACTTTGTTGCTGTTGGCCTGAAGCCCTCTATGGTAACAAAGTCTTGTTGTTCATGAGCTGCCCAGGCTGTGCAGAGCAGGACAGCACAGTGCAGATTGTTCAGGAACAGTTCAGGGACAGTCATCAGAAGAGAAGGACCAAAACCATTTATTTAATTTCCTTTTTAGCCTCCAGTGACCTTAATGGTATACATCCATCATAATACTGCCCAGATTAACCCCAGAGTACTTGACAGAAAGAGTGACTTTGGAAAATTCAAACTATGCAGAGTATCAAAGAGCTGCTTTGATAAGGTGTTTTCGAAATATCTTTTTGTAGAGGCCTAAACTTTTTCCAACACAAACTGTGGAAAGGAAACTAAGACAAAAACTTTCCTCTTTACACCAAGAACTGGCAAGATGAAAGAAACAGATGTTGAGATGAAAACAGCAGCTGCAAAATGATTGCTTTGCTGAGTAGCAAGGAGCATTTATTGATCATTTACCGAGTAGGGAAGTGACAGCGCCCAGCTGCAGTCATCTGAATGGCCAAACCCCTAAGATTTAGCACCCTGCTAACACCAAAGACAGAGTACTAGAAAGGGGAAAAGAACTGTTGTAATGGAGTTAAAGGAGCTGGTATGCAGTCTCAGAAAAAGAGCCTGCTGCTCTGCATAATACAACCAATGCAGCTTCACTGGCTGCAAAAGGGACTGCAAATTAACCTGAAGTAGTGAAGGGTAAAAATAGTCTGGGAAGCTAACGGGTCACTGCTCAATTAGAGGAAACAACTGTGTAACCATTAACACTGCAAGTCGGAGGGGATTGCGGGCAACTGAGCAATATGTGGAAATAGATAAAAAGTATTTGAGAGCAAATAATGGGGAAATGCTAGTGGTTTTCAGTTTGAATAAAAATAATGACCTTAACCAACCCAAAGCGCTCAGATGTCTAGATGAAGATGTTGACAAAAGGCTTCTGCAGCAGGGGTTGAATTTCTGGCAGATGGCCCTCTGCACCTCTAATAAAAGACACAAAATCACAGCTAATAAAAAATAATTGGAAGAGAAAATCCTGAGACTGAAATGTCAAATAGCAGTGGAAATGTTAACATGGGAGGGAAAATTATTACTAAATATATAGGTGAGACAAAAACCTCTCCCTTTATGAGTGAAGGGCAAATACTCTCATATTAAGTGTCTAATTGGGATTATTTATCACTGCTCATTAGAAAAAGGGTTGTGCATATCAATAATGTATTAAAATTATGAGCCCTGAGAGCAGGGATTCTGTGTAAGGAGATTCTGCAATGTATACAGTACCCACATGGTGCTGCAAAATTAGGAGCTTTAGAAGCAATAAGAAATAAAAAACAGCAGCTCTTGCTTTCTATGGCTCAATCCCTGAAAAAGAGCAGTGCTGAGGCAGGCCATAACACACTGCTGTGTTCCAAAACATCAAATGCCAGCAAGACCTGCCCACGAATGTCACCCACTGTAGGAGAATTAGCCTTGATGGTTGTAAGGGAGGATGGTTCCAGTTTCTTCTGGTTCCAGGTGAGTGGGACGCTGTAGAGCCAGTGTAGGAGAGCCTGTGTAGTGTGTCTGTGTCTGGCTGCAGTGGTGCAATATGCATAGGTTCTGTTCTCTGGCTGCTGGACATTACCCACCCCTTATTCCATACCATCCACCTCATGCCCAGAGTGAGCAGCAGTGTGGTTAGGAGAGTCTCCGTGGGAGCAATAAACTGGGGAGTGCCATTCCTAAACCCCAACAGAGGCTCACGGAGGGGTTGTCCTCTGTGAATTTGGTATGTTTGGCAAGTTGGCACTGTCTGCTTGGAGACAGACTCAACTTCCTACTGCAGATTGTGAAGACTTGGTGTGTCCTTCTGATGCCATGATGATTTTTTGCCTTTTTTATGTACCCCTCTTATATACCCTTTTATATACCCTTTTATACAGCTTTTATATATCCTTAGTGCTTTTAGCCCACATACTTGTAATTCCCCAAGTCCGATAACTAGCCTAGACCCAAAGTTCCACTAAGTCAAGAGACTAAACATCTTGGAAGCCTTGCAGTTAGGGGTCAGAAAGCCCCAGACACCAAGATCCTCTCCAGAACACATTCTGTAAACCAGGATAGGCCCATCCAGTGGGAACATTCCTCAAGACAGGGGCTTCACTTGAGCCTTCCACTGGGGAATCTTTGATAGATATGCTAATTTTCAAGGTCTATAACTGTATATGCAAATCATCGTGTGTGTGCATTATCGGTGTGCATTCTGAGGTGCATTTCAGTGCATTCTACCTGGATGTGGTACCTAAGGATCCTTAAATAAATACCAAGGTAAAACCCTTTTTTCCTCTCTAACTGTGTTTAGCTTTTAATTTCAAGCCCAGGAAAAGGCAACACTTCCATGGTCTGTGTGTTCCTACCAGCGTAGAGGAAAAGTATTCCCGGGACAAGCTGTTACCGCTCTCAACATTACAGTTTATTTATGGATTATTAATGCCCAGTGTCATGGTGGAAACTCACTTTTGCTTTGCCCACCACAAACCATCAAACAGTGACCTTGGATTCTGAAGACCAGGAGGTTCACTTACCTGCTTACAACCTGCAAAATGAGCCAGCACCTAGGCTGGAGACAGGATGGTGCTTGTACAGATGGGACGAGTGCTGTGATGCCAAGAAGGATGCATGGCTGTGCAACTTCCTACAAAACTCATGGAGAATATTTCTGCAAGGAAATATTGTCCATGATAGTCCAGTATCTTCACAACAGGGCTGTGTTCAAAGTCCAAATTGTTTGAAAGTAGGATGGATATAACTGGACTGGCTCAAAGGAAAAAATGGAATAACCTAGTTTGTGTTATGGAATCATGGAATGGTTTGCGTTGGAAGGGACCTTAAAGACCACCTTGTTCCACCCCCTGCCACAGGCAGGGACACCATCCACTGTTCCAGGCTGCTCTAAGCCCAGTCCAACCTGGCCTTGGGCATTTCCAGGAATGGAGCAGCCACAGCTTCTCAGGGCACCCTGTGCCAGGGCCTCCCCACCGTCACAAGGAACAATTCCTTCCCACTATCCCATCTAATTCTGCCCTCTGGCAGTGGGAAGCCATTCCCTGTGTCCTGTCCCTCCATGTCTTGTCCCAGGTCCCTCTCCAGCTCCTTTGGAGCCCCTTTAGGCACCCCACAGAGCCTTCTCTTCTCCAGCTCTTCTCATCCCCATCTCTCGTAGCCTGTTTTCGTAGGAGTTCCCCCACCTGATAGCATTGCCCACAGCTTCAAGGGCAAAGATTGGAAATGTAATGCTAAAATAGGGGCTCACAGAGTAGGAATATTACATGTACTGCTTCTTTTTTTTGTCTCTGTCATTGCTATAGTAGTGCACTACAGTGACAGTTTGCCAGCTCTCTCTTTGGGAGAGATGATTTGTGCTTGTGACACCATGATCCTGCAAATTATAAATGCTGGTAACTCATACTCATGAATCTTCTTTATTTTGGCAGGCATCTTCATAGAACCAAAATGATATATTAACAAAATTGAAGGGATGAACACAGCCTGTTTAGAAATCTGTAGCGCAGGAATAGATAAATTGAGTAAACTGACTGTGCACGTTAAAGTGTGCAAAATGTTAGATAAAGGAAAACATTGCAAAATAGAGAAAATAGCCCCAGAGCCAGAGCTGGTCCTGATCATTGTTCTTCTTTCCTCAGGGAAGTGTTTATCCTTCCCAGTATATATGCTATCCTGAGCATATGTGATTAGACCCTTTCAAGGGCACTGGCTTAAATAAAAGGTAACAATAGAAAAGTGCCACTTTTGACAGGCTTAATTTGCAATAAATTTGCAATTTGTCATTTGCATATAAAAGACTCAGACATAAAAGCCTGCATGAAACGACTGCTTTTTTGTGTAGAATTTGAAGAGTGGTATCTATTCCTCAAATGGTAAACTACAAGGTCTTAACCTGAGCCATGGAGTTCTAGGCTTCAATTCCCTATGAAAAATCTTGCATTATGTACTATGTTTCTAAGAAAGCAATTGACAAAAATTCGGTAAAAAGAAAGGATTAGATAAAAATAATTCTCCATGGGGTTTGGGAGAAGAGTTTTACAGGTGATACACAGAGTAAAAATGTGGGGAGTCAATCCTTCACAGTGTAGTAATTATAGTGATACTGGCCTTTGCTGTATATTCAGCAGTGATTTTGGTATTGAAAAAGCAGTGCAAACACATGAAACTGTCAAATAATCCAGATTCACTTTTACTATTAGAGGAAATATGGTTAAATTTATCTACTAAATTTTACCTAAGTGAGAATATAAAAATATGTAATTTACGTAGCATAGAACAAACATTATTTTTCTCCCTTTAGAAATGTATGACGTGAAAAACATGGTTCAGTTGTCTAAAATAGGCACCCTAGTCTCTGGGAGTAGTCCTGCCTGTCCCATGGAGAGCACAGGGCTCAGGGGAGGTTCCTGTAGGTCCCACCAGCAGTTCTCCCATCCTCTCTGCCAGTTTGCACCCATTGCTCTGTTAGCACAATGTGCAGGAAACGGGTAAATGTTGGCTACATCTGGAGAATTTTAAGGGATGATGAGAAAAATCACAATCAGTGATGTTTTGAAATGAACAGCCTTCAAATAATATTTTTAAAAATGATAAATGTGGGGCCTTGGGATAGAGACAGAAGTTTCAGCTGATATAATTTTAAGTATTTCAGCATATAAATAGAATGGGTATGAACCACTGTACAAGATTTGAAATAATATTTTGCATTTGATTATTCACTGGATTATAAACAGTTCATCTCAGTGTTCTGGGGTCAGCTGGTTTTTATTTGGCATTCAGGATGCAAAACATGGGTGGGTTTTGCAATCAAACCTGGATTTCAGATTTGTAATGGAGATCTCTTCTTTGCCCAGAAACCTACTCATGCTAAATTGTTTCCATCTATATGCCTGCAGAATATTAAATATTAAAAAGGTAAATATTTCTTTTTCTGGGTGTATTTGGAAACATTCATTTTACAGATGAAAAATACACATCCATTAAACAGGAGCTGTGTGGGATTCTGAATATCTAAATCCATGTAGTATTTTAATGTTCACTGTTCATTTCTTCGCTTTACAGAGTAAATAAAAAAAAAACTTTTTTTGCTCTTATACAAACATTAATAAAATAAAAAAATCTTCATTTCAGCATAAGGTTTGCTTGAACAAAAAGACAATATTAGGTTTTGGAATAATATATTTGCAGCAGTTAGATGAAAAATTGACTTTCTATATGTTACTGCACAAAGCCCAGAAGGAGAGCCAAGGCCAATAAAAACCATCACTTAGTTTGGTTTACATCAGGTGAATTTTTTTTTTTTTTTGTATATATGCATCTCAGAGGGAAAGATTGGAAATAATCTAACGCATGGGCAGAGAATCACTTCAGGCATGTAGTCCAGAGGTATTTGTAGCCCTTTAAGACTGGCCAAGTTCAGTGGGAGCAGGTACAGGTGAGCATTTCCCACTCAGGATGAACTCATGGGACAAAGCCAAAGCTTTGGTACCTGGCTGGCTGACTGAATGGTTTGGTCTTACATTTGTGGATTGTTTCTTCTTCCTTCTCTGCTTTCAGTAACAGGATATTTGTTTAGAGGGGAAAACTAAATATTTAATATGGGCATAAGGAAAGAGTTTCATCTTTGGAAACAATGGTTGTTTCTTTGTCTGAGAATGTAGATGCATTTCAATGGTACTGGATGAATGCTGCAAAATAGTCAGTTCTTTTCTGCTTTATAAGACACAAAATTTAGATCTTTGTGCTGCTTTATTTGAAGATGTAACCCCTTTTTTAATTATATCACACTCCATGTTCTCCCACCTTAGTGGCTGCCCTGCTATTTTTACGTACAACTAAAGCATAGGTAATGTTTAGAGAACAATGTAGCCATGAGAAAATCATCATTCGTATTTTGGCTGAGCGCTGCTTCCGTTTTGAGAACCAGATGGAAACATTTGATTTGTAATCAGAGGACAAATGCTATGGCTGAATGTTTCTTGGCTGGAGAGGAAGGTTGGATGTTCTCTGGTCTCTCAGGAGAGGTGGCAACTCTTACTTACAGCTTCATGCCTGACAAGGAGATGGAAATGTACCACTATGTTCTAATATTGCAGTGTCTTGATTTGTCTCTGGTGCCTCTAGAGTTACTTAATTCTATATTGCAATTTCTTAATATGTATAAAAGGAGATAACTGAGGAATTAAATCACGGATGCAGAGGGTTGCAATATGATGTCTTAGTTTGAAAGACAGGNGACCAGGGTCTAAGTCCATAAAGCTGGTGGGGCTGCATCCTGTGAACTGTGAGAGTCTTTGCACTGTACTTGTGGAGAACAGGGGGAGGCAAACCTGACACAAGTGAAAAATCTATCACCAAGCTCTTCCCCCTCCATATGTGCTACTGGGGTCTCTCTCTAGCAGATTATGCTGAGGGATAAAAGCATAACCAGCTCCAAGCATCCCCACCTTGTACTGCTGGACGGGGGTGATTTTGCACACTGCCATCAGTCCTGCCCCTCTCACACACATGTGGCAAGTGCATATGTGTTGTAGTGCACAAAGTAGTTAGTTTGTACTGCACTGGACGTTATTATCTCTGTACTAACACTGTATTTCCTGTATGATTCCCCCCACCCCCTGGCTTGGCCCCTTTCCCTGCCCTCTCACGTAAGAAAGAAGTGGCCCCTTCTCCCTCCCATCAGCTCTCTGCATTCAAAAAGACCACCCAAACGCCACCTCTTCCCTTTTCCTTCTGGCAAGGTTCCAAAAAACACCTCAATAGATCAGCCCAAGGGAAAGGGTTCCCTCAAAGTCTTTTGTCTTTTGTTCTCGGTCCCCCTGCTCCCCTGGGGTTCTGGGCTAGCCAGATTCGAACCCCCTGGGACCAGGCTCTTGGATCACATATATGCTTTGAGTGCATTAGTGAGCCAAAGAACTTTTTCCCCACTCTATGATGGATTTAAACTAAATGGATGCTTATCCTTCCTGCTTATCAGTGTGTAGGAAGTCAGGATTATGTTGCAAAAAAAAGTAAAAAGTAAGAAGTAGAATTTCTTTCATCTCTCTTCTGCCAACAGGGAACATAGGACAAATTTTGTTCCATTGGAGCTAAGAAACTCAGCTATACTGTTGTTGGGACAAGCAGGATGTGGTATGTTATATGCAGGTTACAGCCCAAAATAAATGTGCATGTAAAACCATTAATCTCATGTAGAGAACATAATTTTGCCCAAGTATGTGGCATTTTTGTAACTATATTTTCATCATGTAAGTCTCAGCTTACAAATACAAATATGCACACATTTAGAGTTTGGTCTTTCTAGGAACTTTGCCAGTAGGAACTTGCCACTGGTTTTCTGGCACTGCCAGAAGCCTACTTGAATCTATAAAAGAAGGTAATCGAATTAATGCTTTGGAAATCAGTCTTACGTAAAATATAACTGAAAGACATGTTTATGTTAATTTAAAGAATATTAACATTAAAGTATTTCCTTGTAAAGCAATTTCATTCAGTGGTCTGGAGACAATTATATACTAAATTAGTGTAACTCCTGGGAAAACACAAGAACAGTTGATTTAGTCCAGATTTATGCTTGCCTATCTGAGAGCAAGATTTGGCTGAAAGGTAAAACTTTGTTCCACATTATTGTAAATTAGTGTCATTGCAGAAATATAAAAGCCTGACGTGAATACTGTGTAATCAGCAGTTCAGAATACAAGAGGGATGAAATAGGTTATTTCTAGAAATCATAGTTCAGAATTTCCTGGGGTTTGTGCACAGGAATGAATCACCAGCTGTGTTGGTTTTGCACAGCCTCGTTTTTGGTAGTGGGATGGCCACAGAGGTGACTTCTGTGAGAAGCTGCTGGAAGCTTCCACCATGTCCAGCAGAGGCAATCCCTGGTGGCTCTGAAGATGGACATGCTGCTGGCCAAAGCTGGGCCAATTAGAGAGCTGGTAACACCTCTGTGATAACATATTTGAGAAGAAAATCGAAACAAAGTGGCGGCACAGTTTTTTTCAAGCCAGAGAAGAGGAGGAGGTGAGAACATGTGAGGGAAACAACATGGAGACACCAAGGTCAGTGGAGAAGGAGGGGGAGGAGGTGGTCCAGGCGCCAGAGCCGAGATTCCTCTGCAGGCTGTGGTGATGACCATGGTGAAGCAGCTGTGCCCCTGCAGTCCGTGGGGATCCATCCACGGAGGATGCAGAGATCCACCTGCAGCCTGTGGGGATCCACGGGGGATGCAGAGATCCACCACAGCCCGTGGGGATCCACGGGGGATGCAGAGATCCACCCGCAGCCCGTGGGGATCCACGGGGGATGCAGAGATCCACCACAGCCCGTGGGGATCCACGGGGGATGCAGAGATCCACCCGCAGCCCGTAGGGGAGGTGCCCATGCTGGAGCAGGGGGATGCCTGGAAGAGGCTGTGATCCTGGGGGAGACCCGGTGGAGAGACAGCCCTGCTTCGAGGCTGGAGCAGCCTGTCCTTGGAGGACTGCACCCCATGGAAGAGTGACCCACGCCACAGCAGTTTTGGCAGGAGTGCTGCTTGTGAGAGTGGACCCATGCTGGAGAAGTTTGTGGAGAACTGTCTCCCATGGGAGGGACCCCACAGTCTCACAGGAGAAGGACTCCTCTCCCTGAGCAGCAGAAGAACATCTCATGTGATGAACTGACCAAACCTCCACCCCATGTCCCTGAGCTGTCAGTGGGAAGGAGGGGGGAATTGGGGTAAAAAAGGTGTTTTTAAGGTCTTATTTTACTTCTCATTATCCTCCTCTGATTCTGTTAGTAATAAATTTACTTTGTACCTCTAAGCTGAGCCTGTTTTGCCCTTGGCATACTTCCCCCCGGTCCTTATCTCAGCTAATGAACCCTTCATTAAGTTTTCTCTCCTCTGCCCAGCAGTGGCAGGGGAGGGTGAGTGAGCGGCTTTTGTGGGTGCCTGGCATTTGGCCAGTGTCAAACCACGACACCAGCCTTCCATTTTCAGTAACATGTGCTAGTTACACTTTTCTAGTCTTTCTCATCAGGTCTTTCTCAAGGCTGTTATGATCACAGTATGGTTAAATACTTGTAGGTGAGCATCCCAGTCTAACTTCACCAGTAATACATTTTGATTTACATTTTCTTTTAGGACATTTTTACTTGAATTGTAAGAAAGTTGCCAGGGCTGAAGGATCTCTGTCTACAGAGCAGCTGTAGCCCATGTAGCCCATAGTGTATGAAACCACACGGGTGCCAGCAGACATAAAATGCTAGTGTTTCTAGGAAGGAGTCACTTGCTCTGGGCAAGGGCATTGCAGCGTTGGCCCCTAGACCCCAACCCCTTCATATCAAGGCTCCCAGGAAAAGGGACAGCCCTGTCATGATGTGACTGTGATGCCTGCAACATGTTTCATTGATGTCATGCCATCTGTCCATGACTTGGTTTGCCGAAAAGCGTTAGAGGTTTTTTTTTTTTGGTTTTTTTTTTTTTTTTTTGGCTTATAGGGGTAAACCTACTCCCAGAGAGGAGCAGGTACAGCTAGACCTGGAAGCCATGCATTTTTTCTGGCCTCCTCCTTCCCTCTCACCCAACAGTCACTGTGCAGGATGAATCAGGAATGAAAATTAAATGGAGAATCTGTCTCATGATTCAGTTTTGGTTCAAACCCTATAACTATTGTCATGGCTAAAATGTGGCAAATGCCCCTTGCTGTGAGCTTCAGCTAACTATAAATACTCATGACAATCTCTTATTCCTGTTATCTCTAATATTCCAAAGCCATTGGAAGATGCACAAACTGTCACTAAACCTTTCTGCAAGCCTTTTAATGGAAGCCAAGGTCTCAAAGCATCGAGGGACAATGCCAATGGATGGCTCTTTACTGGGGAGCAGGGCTTGTAAAGGGCTCTTGTAGGATGCAGTAGAAGTCACTGTAAGACAGCCTCTATGCAATGCTGATCAAGTAGTGGCTGAATGAAAAAAAGCCTCAGTGTAATAGACTGTCTTAATTTCAGAACATTCTGGAAACTGAAAAAACAGAGCTCTTAAAAGCCCCACCAGATCTAAATCCTTTGGGAAACTGTGCTTCATCTTCTGTCTGTAAATGTGTGCCAGCAAGAAGGGAGATGGTTGGAAGTAGCCTTGTGTTTCACAGTTGATTTTTCTTTTTACTGTGTTCTGATGACTCAAAGACAGTAATTATAAAAGTATAATACAGACATTTAAGGGGAGATAAAGTCTAAATAAAAATGAAAAATGAGTGAAATACTTTCATGTGATGAATATGAAAAGGAAAGTGAAACTTGGGAGCTTTTGCAGCTCATATAAGACTGAAAATTCAGTCTTGCCGTATGAGAACTGAGTATTTGATAAAAAGCTGTGAGATGCTCAGAGAAGATAAAAAAAAACTTACCCTCACCACACCAGTGACAGTCTCCCAAGGTGTAGTCACTCAGCAACAGAGCTGATAGTGGGCAGTGGTTTGAATTTGTGAACATGGCAGCAAATCCAAAATAATTCTGAAATAGCCGTAAGTAGGATGCTACGTGAAGATCAAAAGTTTTCAACCTAGAAGATAATTTCAGAGGTAAATTTATTAAAAACCACTACAATCCTGCTGACATAATAATGGATGTTAGTAAAAAGACACAGACAACAGTTTGGACAAAAGAGATGAGGGGAGCCCCATGAGCTTGGAGGAATTCTTCATAGGAGCAGGAGACAATGGTGCAGCAGAGGACTAACAGATTATTTTCTGTCCAAAAGCTAATGCTTTTGGTTGTCTGCTAGAGCACAAATTAAAGTATTGCCAGGAAGAGGAATATTATCCCTGTGGGAAAAGTGAGAAGCAAGAGGAAGTCAACAAATAAGTTTCAAGGTTTTCAGCGCTGATCTCATCTCTACTTCATGGATATTTCTACAAAAGACTTCAGAACATAACATTTAGAAAAGATAGAATATTGGATTGTAACTGGATGAGGGAATGGGGAACCAACCCAAGATTTGGCTAGAGAATTGCCAAAGCCCTTTGTCTTACCCAAAATAATGTGGCTGTATTGCAATATCAGAAAGCTGCTTGCACTTCTCCCCTTGGTTAGAAATGGTACTGCTTATGCAATTTGGTAGAAAAAATATTTGAGCATACTTTTGGAAATGAAATATTTTTTAAAATGTATATGCCCTAATTTAATTGTTAGCAGGTCTTCATATATGAAATCAATCTGTTGTAGGGCTTTGTTTATTTTTATATTGTTTTGTTTTTTAAATATCTCTGGCACCAGCTTTTTGTGGGAGGGGTTGACTATCAGAAGGTATGCTAACTTCTCACTCTCATTGCCAATAAGATGAATTTTGACATTTTTAGTTCTAGACATCACAATGACTGCAACTTTTCCCTATCTACACCTTCATCTTCAAAATCTGTCTTAAAATGAAGGGGGGTGAAGATAAACTTCATAAGACAAAGTCAACATGACAACACCTCTCTCAAAGAACTGGGAGAAGAACCAAGCTTCAGAGTGTTCTGCCAGATCAAAGGTCAGTTTTCTTCTGAAACAAATCACTAGCTTAAAAGGGAACAAGAGGGCTATAAAAATTCAATGTAGGCAAGAGCAGAAGAATTGATTTGCAAGGCCAATATATCCACACATTTTTAATAAGAGAACTTCTGGATTGGTCTTTTCATTTTAAGTTTCACTTTCTAGAATTGGTCAGAAACCTAACCTAATGCACAGTATATGATCTTCTATTATGCTAACATTCCTTGTTAATGTCCTGATGGGAAATCTGGAAAATTGGAATGAGAAGTAACTACATCATAATGTAAAATCTGTTCGGCAGAATGAGATGTAATAATAGGGCCTACGTAATAATAGGGCCTAATCACCCCTTCCAGCTGGCTCTATGTCAGTATCAGGACTGGAATTACTAATTTCAGAAAAGGCTGCCATGTTCTGCCAGTTGGCTGAATACTGCTCATTTTTTGCAGATGGCATAAAACTGGTGTCTAAGGGCAGTGTGACTTCCTTGACGGCACATTTTGGAGGATAAAACTGGAACTGAGCCTGAGTGGATGTATCTTGCACCCTTACACACTTAAGGGGCCTGAATAAATGTGTGTTCCCACCAATACACGTCCAGTGTACATAGCTGAGGAGCAGATGGGAGGCAGAGCACAAAGCTCCTCCCATTTGTGCAATGTATGGTGGAGAGCAGGAAAGCCGCAGCAGTAGTGCAAGGGATGACACACTTTGCTTGGCTAGTAAGCAGTCCAGGAATTGGCCTCCCTACCAAGACTCTGTAACCTGATCCAGACTTGCTTTACAAAGTTTCATGCAACTGGTGGGCCACAAATAGTCCAGAGGAAAAAAGGGTTATGCGAAACTTGCTCCGACCTCATCAGCCTGGATTTCTTTACTTTCAGAAAGCTGCATTCAGAGGTTATGCTCAGAAGTGAGAAAGTGAAATAGGAGAAAGGGAGATTATTGTTCACTGATAAATGACAGTTGAGATATGCAACTAAATGTGAGAGCACCTGGAAGAGTGTAATCAGAACAAGCCTTTCAAAGAGATTTTTTAACAAAATGCTTTGGGTTGTTACATGTAAATTGAAAGAATTTGATGTTCCTTCCTTTCCTGGTTTGCTTATCATAACACAGGCTGTTAGCACATGCCTTGTTCTCTCAAAGGTGTGTTTACGGCCCTAATCGCCATGTTGGAAGTTGAGAAATGTTACTGTTAGGGGAGGACAAAATAACTCCAGGACAAGTCTATCCCATTGTGAGTGTGTTATGTGAGACAAAGTGAATCAACCACACTAATTATGTGTATATCTCTCTTGGACTGCAGAAAGAACTGGGTTGGTGGCTTAGGCTAGGACCAGAAGTTAGAGATGGCTGTGCTGGGATGGAATGAAGTCCACATGGGCAAATAAGGCTGTTTGCTATGTTGCACCTGAAATTGTTCTGGACTAGCAAGGAAAATGCGAACAAGGTCACTTGACCAATTTGGGCAGAAAAGGGTCATGGAAAATGCATGTTGCAGGGAGAGGAATTCTACCAGTAATTGTCACTGGAAAGACATTCCTGTTTTGCCTCTGCCACATTACTCAGTCCAGCATTTTTGAGGAGAATGTGATGTGGCTGCCATGCTGTGAATACCAACTGGGTTTCCAGTATGGTGGTGAAAAACTGCTTGACATGAGAAAAAGCTATCTGGTGTGATGAAGCAATTCAGAAGCAGATTGTACCTCTCTGAGATTTCTGCTGCTTTTCCTTGTGGTCAGGCTTTGTTGGAATTTGCAGACTATCTGCTTTCTCCGTGATGCTTTTAAGTAAATCTGAAGGGTGCTGTTGCTGAGGGGGCAGTTCTCTGCAGCCCCATCTGTTCTGGTTCCAGCCAGAACAGGGTTAATTTTTTGCAGTAGCCAGGAGAGGCATGGCCGGGACCTGACGGTTATTCTCTACTACCTCATGTAATTGCCAGGGGAAAGGGAGTGTGTTCTGAGGAGAAGGGGTTCCTCCTGGTCAAGGAAAAATGGTGCAGGGAGTGGTCAGGTGTCTATTGTCAGAGTCCCTGTTGTTGGGGAGGATGAAAGTCTGACGGGAAGATTGCATAGATATGTGGGTAGAGCAGAGGGATCTCTGAATGAAGAAACTAAGAATAAGACAGAAATGAAAGCAAGTTTTGATATAGAGTAAAAGATGTTCTGCTGAGCTAGTGGTTACTGAATAGCTGAAGAAGGCAAAGGTTATGTTGAGTTGGTAAGAGAGTTTATGGCTAGAGCAAAGGATAAGCTGTCTACAAACAAAAGGATGCTTCTACCAAGCAGAAAAGATACCACAAACAAATAAAGTTGATCTAGTAAGTAGAATAAAGGTTTAAGAATTTTCCACTCTAAGAAAGCTGAAAAAGCAACTCCAAGCTTAAAGTGTAACAGACTTACTTGTATAATTGAAAAATAATGACTATAATATGGTAATGATGATAGTTATGATAGGTTGTAGGCAAATGTAAAGGTATTGTTGATTGGTTGTCATGTATTAAGGTAATCAGCAAAGAAAAGTATATACTGCTTTGTAACTTGGTCAGAATTTGGCTTCAGGCTTCAGGCCTCTAGCTGTGGCTGGCAGCTAGAGGCCTTGCTCTCCATAACCCACGACCCACCATGCAATAAAGAGCATTTTGGAGAGCAGCCTGGAGTCCCGCATCTCTTGTTTCAGGCTCTTAGACATGTGAATTGTTTCTTTCTTGAACATGCTACCATTAGTATTGTTGCTATTACTGTTTGTTTTTGTAGGACATTGCTGTTTCTGGTAAATTGTTCTGTGATCTTCACCTTTTGTGCCTCCAGTTCCCCTCTCCAACCACCACAGGGGATGGGGAAGGGAAAGTGGCGGAGCAAGAGAGTGGTGGGAGGTTTGAAGAGTCTCCATGGGAGACTGAATTGAGGAGTACCATTCCTAAAGCACAACATCCATCTAAAACAGTCAAGGCTCCTTGATATTTAAAAAGACGATGAATGCAGGAATCTGCAGCCTGTGTCTGGTGGAGCTATTGACCAAGAGATGTGGTTCCTTTTATTGAGATAACAACAGGATAATCTGGTTTGGAGCCTGTTCCTCCAGCAGCAAGCCATGAAAAATTGTTACTGAAATACCTGGGTAAATTATTCTTTTTTCTCTCTCTTTGGGTTATTAATTATTAGATTAGGAAAAGTCACTTGATTTGCAAAATATAAAAAGAAATTACCTAAATGACATGCTTTACCTTTTTGAGTTACATCCACTCGTAGAGAACATCTAAATTCATTTGCCACAAATCAGCAATTACACAAGAGGAAAGACAGCTTTGTAGGCCTCTCCTTTATGTTTTACATTTGTAAAATTAATTTGTCATTTCCCCTGTATATTCTTTTTACAACCCACAAGAATGTAAGAAGCTGAAGGAGCAACATCAACAAAAGAAAAATCAGGACACCTCTGTACAAATCGAAATAAAACTGATATATATGTAACAAGGAGACAAATATTTAAAAGATTAATTTTATCAGTAGCTGAATCTTTTAGGGTAATTTTGCCATCACCAAAGCATTAATAAGCAACTGTAAAGTAAGACACAGCAGAGCTGTGATTAAAGAGGGGGAAGTTTAACTAATAGACTTTGGAATGTGTTTCCCATCTGCATGCTTCTGGCTTACTCAGAGAACACTCAGCTGAGGGCTGTGCATGTAAGGGGCAAGAAGAGAGGTTTCTGAAAGCACAAAAATTGCTAGAGCTGGCACATAATGACAAGATGAAATGACTACCTGTTCTGGCAGGAGTCTTCCCTTGGATGCCAGGACTGTAAATTAAGGTGAATCAAAGTAAAATGTACAATCTCTCTCTTCCTCCCTTTGATTTTTTACACATATTATGAGGAGAAAGGGAAGATGCCATAATTGAAAAGCAACAGAGCTTTTTGTCATGTGGCAGGAGTGCTGGAAATCTGTTGCTGTGTTTTCTATGAATGTGAGGTAGGTATATTTGTATCAGAAATAAGCATGGAAATCTTTGGTGCCTGCTTTCAACTTTGAAGCTTTAGCTGGCAGTATTGGTGGAAGCTATAGAACAGTATTTATGAAAACCTCTGACCTTTAATAAGGACGTGGATCTCTACAACAGGAATTACCACATACACATCTTCAGGGACATGCTTCATTCTCCCATGTTTCTTATTCTACAGTTTACAAATCAGTACCTTGTGTAAAGTCTTGGAGTTCATTTATAATCCAGGGTAAAATGTGACTGAAGTTGGTCTTCCTCTAGTGGCCTTTGGATGAGCTTCTTAATTCTTATTCTTTCTTTATTTAGGACAACTTTTCAACACCATGTTAATTTACCTGTAAGTTCTGAAAACTGATGAGACTGTTAGTAGTATCATTAGTATGATGCACAAAGTTAAGTGCTTTCTCTTCTTGTGCTCAATTTTATGAACTTTCGAAAATGTTAGTAGAATATTAGATACTAAGATTAGACACTGAACATTGATAAATCTGATTTTGAATTTGCAGTGAAATTTCAAATTTTGATGAATTTTACATGGCTTAAAGTTTTGAAGTGGATATTTTAAAACCACTATAATGGTACATTAAATCAGAAGTTACATCTTACCACATGCATTCCCAATTTGGTATAAGGAGCTCAGACTGCAGAAATCTGAATCACAGTTGACAACAAATCGCTCCTAAATTCTCTATAATAGGGTGTTACCTCTGAGTTTGTTTTATAATTGTTACAGATTCATGTTTAAAGTATAGGTTGGTGTTAGTCTAGTTCTTATTTATTCAGTGTAATAGTCATTGAATAAAGAAAGTTAATCAATCAGAAATAATTAGTAGTTTTTCTTAGAAAGAAGATGGTACATCAGATAGATGTGTCTGAAAGACTCAGTGGAATCTTAACTAGTTCAAACACCTAAGACATTTGAGTATCATGATAACCTTAATAGCTTTGTGTTCCAGTAAAACTTCAAAGATTTTGTAGTAAACAGTAGGAGCAGACTGAAGTTTCTATGTTATCACCAAGCAGCAAGGGGTGTCTTTGGGGAAGATTGTTGTGTCAAATCACAGTGATTTTTCTGTTCTTAATTGTGGATGAAGGAAGGAGAGAGGTTTTTGAGCTAAGAGAAATGTAGCTTCCTGTTCACATATACATATTTTAGAGGGAGATTTTAAGCAGGNGGAGCAAGAGAGTGGTGGGAGGTTTGAAGAGTCTCCATGGGAGACTGAATTGAGGAGTACCATTCCTAAAGCACAACATCCATCTAAAACAGTCAAGGCTCCTTGATATTTAAAAAGACGATGAATGCAGGAATCTGCAGCCTGTGTCTGGTGGAGCTATTGACCAAGAGATGTGGTTCCTTTTATTGAGATAACAACAGGATAATCTGGTTTGGAGCCTGTTCCTCCAGCAGCAAGCCATGAAAAATTGTTACTGAAATACCTGGGTAAATTATTCTTTTTTCTCTCTCTTTGGGTTATTAATTATTAGATTAGGAAAAGTCACTTGATTTGCAAAATATAAAAAGAAATTACCTAAATGACATGCTTTACCTTTTTGAGTTACATCCACTCGTAGAGAACATCTAAATTCATTTGCCACAAATCAGCAATTACACAAGAGGAAAGACAGCTTTGTAGGCCTCTCCTTTATGTTTTACATTTGTAAAATTAATTTGTCATTTCCCCTGTATATTCTTTTTACAACCCACAAGAATGTAAGAAGCTGAAGGAGCAACATCAACAAAAGAAAAATCAGGACACCTCTGTACAAATCGAAATAAAACTGATATATATGTAACAAGGAGACAAATATTTAAAAGATTAATTTTATCAGTAGCTGAATCTTTTAGGGTAATTTTGCCATCACCAAAGCATTAATAAGCAACTGTAAAGTAAGACACAGCAGAGCTGTGATTAAAGAGGGGGAAGTTTAACTAATAGACTTTGGAATGTGTTTCCCATCTGCATGCTTCTGGCTTACTCAGAGAACACTCAGCTGAGGGCTGTGCATGTAAGGGGCAAGAAGAGAGGTTTCTGAAAGCACAAAAATTGCTAGAGCTGGCACATAATGACAAGATGAAATGACTACCTGTTCTGGCAGGAGTCTTCCCTTGGATGCCAGGACTGTAAATTAAGGTGAATCAAAGTAAAATGTACAATCTCTCTCTTCCTCCCTTTGATTTTTTACACATATTATGAGGAGAAAGGGAAGATGCCATAATTGAAAAGCAACAGAGCTTTTTGTCATGTGGCAGGAGTGCTGGAAATCTGTTGCTGTGTTTTCTATGAATGTGAGGTAGGTATATTTGTATCAGAAATAAGCATGGAAATCTTTGGTGCCTGCTTTCAACTTTGAAGCTTTAGCTGGCAGTATTGGTGGAAGCTATAGAACAGTATTTATGAAAACCTCTGACCTTTAATAAGGACGTGGATCTCTACAACAGGAATTACCACATACACATCTTCAGGGACATGCTTCATTCTCCCATGTTTCTTATTCTACAGTTTACAAATCAGTACCTTGTGTAAAGTCTTGGAGTTCATTTATAATCCAGGGTAAAATGTGACTGAAGTTGGTCTTCCTCTAGTGGCCTTTGGATGAGCTTCTTAATTCTTATTCTTTCTTTATTTAGGACAACTTTTCAACACCATGTTAATTTACCTGTAAGTTCTGAAAACTGATGAGACTGTTAGTAGTATCATTAGTATGATGCACAAAGTTAAGTGCTTTCTCTTCTTGTGCTCAATTTTATGAACTTTCGAAAATGTTAGTAGAATATTAGATACTAAGATTAGACACTGAACATTGATAAATCTGATTTTGAATTTGCAGTGAAATTTCAAATTTTGATGAATTTTACATGGC
Source organism: Mystacornis crossleyi (assembly GCA_013400655.1). Lineage (NCBI taxonomy): Eukaryota > Metazoa > Chordata > Aves > Passeriformes > Timaliidae > Mystacornis > Mystacornis crossleyi. The sequence continues at coordinate 21,982 of VYZQ01040185.1, forward strand.
TTAAAGTTTTGAAGTGGATATTTTAAAACCACTATAATGGTACATTAAATCAGAAGTTACATCTTACCACATGCATTCCCAATTTGGTATAAGGAGCTCAGACTGCAGAAATCTGAATCACAGTTGACAACAAATCGCTCCTAAATTCTCTATAATAGGGTGTTACCTCTGAGTTTGTTTTATAATTGTTACAGATTCATGTTTAAAGTATAGGTTGGTGTTAGTCTAGTTCTTATTTATTCAGTGTAATAGTCATTGAATAAAGAAAGTTAATCAATCAGAAATAATTAGTAGTTTTTCTTAGAAAGAAGATGGTACATCAGATAGATGTGTCTGAAAGACTCAGTGGAATCTTAACTAGTTCAAACACCTAAGACATTTGAGTATCATGATAACCTTAATAGCTTTGTGTTCCAGTAAAACTTCAAAGATTTTGTAGTAAACAGTAGGAGCAGACTGAAGTTTCTATGTTATCACCAAGCAGCAAGGGGTGTCTTTGGGGAAGATTGTTGTGTCAAATCACAGTGATTTTTCTGTTCTTAATTGTGGATGAAGGAAGGAGAGAGGTTTTTGAGCTAAGAGAAATGTAGCTTCCTGTTCACATATACATATTTTAGAGGGAGATTTTAAGCAGGAGGGTAAAGCTGAGTGCTGTAATGAGGAGGTGCCCCCTGTGGGGGGGATGGGCATAAGTGGACGCATGGCAGGGCACGGGGTTTCCCTCTCCCTGTTCCCTGGTCACGGGTACTCAGATCCTGTCCCCTATTGGGACAAATGTACCCTGCATGGAGTCCTGTACTTAGGGGGGTGTTCACATCACTCTGGGGCAGTTTTTGGTAGCAGTTCTTGTGGTGGACCGTGCCAGGCTCCAGCCATGTGCGGCTGGAGGAATAAAATCTGATAACATCAATGAGAATATTGTGTCCCTGATTCTTCCACGGGCCAAATCTGTCTCCAGGGATGGCTGCAGGAGAACTCCACTGCAACACTGTAATCCACAAGAATGGCGCACACCTAACTTATAGGATCTGACTTTGCTATCCATGGTTGACCTGCTTTGGCTTTTATTTCACTTCTTTCTCCTCCTGAATTTAAAAATTCAGCCTACTCAGTATTTGCTTTCTGATCTACACTCCAACAGCAATCCCAGGAAAGTGGTGAGGGTCCCTACCAAATACTCAGCCCTTCCACAGAAGGCTGATGGAGAAGACTTCCATGGTGTTGCAGGTCTCATGTAAACCTCTGCACAACGGGCTGAGGAGCTACAAAGAACTTAGAGTTGAAAGTTCTTAAAAGACAGACCAAAAGGCCAATCCACGTATTGACTCTAAGCTTTCTCAGCACATAAACGAGGTGAAGAATTAACTGGTTCTAACTGAGTGCACCCACTTTCATGCATTTGTGGCTGATTCATCATTTTGTCTTTAGTCCTGTGTCGGTGATTGAATCTCAGACTGAATCTGAATCTGGATCTGGTTCCTGGATCTGAATCGTTTATTCAAAGGAAACAAACTGGTTTTATACACTTCTTTAAGGCACAGTATTTCCTTACATGGTAATTCTCACCAAGCAACCTATCACATGTTCCCATGTCAGCAAAGCACCCTCTAAATGTCCTTCTATGGGATGATCATGCGCTGTTCACCCGCCTGTCAGCTTCCAGCAGGCTCCTCTCTGTAGGGATCTGCCGTGTGACACCTCCTCCCCCCAGGGTCTGTGCCACCATGTGCTCCTTTGTGCTGCCATGTGCTTCTTATCTTTCCCCCTAATTCCCTCTTTTTTGTTTTATATAAACAAGCATGAAACAGAACACGTTTAACATTAGAGCATAACATGAACATATTTCAACCTACTAAATCCAGGAAAATGCATAACATAAAATGCAGTTCTCTTACTATGAACAGTAAAACAGTGTATCTAATAAAACAACAGGTGCGCACCAAGTAAAAATAAGCAAGGTAATATTATCAACTGCCTAAATACTTTACCATCACCCAGAGTCTGTGTTAGGTGGGGATCTGTTTCACAGTGAGGACTTGGGAGAACCTTTTCTGGATAAGGTTTCTAAGTTTACCTTGAAAGAGGATCCAGCTTTTTTAAGATCAAATCAGCAAGTCAAAGTGAGTTTTATTACACTTTGAGGGCAGAAACACCTGGGTCTGATGGTGTAATTCCCAGTCAGCCAGGGCTAGGACTTGGCCAGAGCCTCAAGCCTTGACTGAGAGTGTTTCTCTTAAATACCTAGAAGCAAACCTTTAATAATATAATGAAAGGAATGCATATAAGTAACATTAAGTAATTATCCTACAAGTAAATCTCTTTATAAAAACTTCATGTATTATTGCTATCTGGATCTAGAAATATAGTACAACCACACAGCTAACCTTAAATTTCTCTAATAAACAGTCCTGTCATAATCTACAGCTTAGCGAAAATATAAAAAAGCAAAAAAGACTTAACTTTGCTAATGTTAATTTACTTAATTTTGCTAATGTTCCTTCACAGAATGTATATAAATCCAGGCTTTGGACACTACAATTATATTAACATTAACTCTGTAAGTGGTTTGAACAGGTGACAAGCTCTGAGTCAGAAGTTGCTGCAGGATGAGAGGGCTACAATCTTTCACTCCAGTGGTAACCTTTTCCACATCAGAGAAGCAGCAAGGTGGGAGCTGTTCTTCCAGTTTCTTCAAGTAGGAAAAGAGTACTTTGGAAAAACATATCAGTTATTTTCCTCTTGAAAAAATAGTTTACAAATTATATTATTACAGGAGCATCTATAACAAAAACCAATTAGAACAATGTAGGGTGTCACAAGGTGGTATGGTAAAAAAAGCAATCTTTGAGAGAGAGTTCAGGATTGTGGCAATATTCTGAATAACAAAACCAGTAAGGTTCCTCAGACTAGCTGCAGGAACGCCATGCTCAACCCGCAGCTGCTCCCGAACAAGGCAGTGCAAATGCTGCAGCACACCCATCTCCCCCCCNGAAGGAGAGAGGTTTTTGAGCTAAGAGAAATGTAGCTTCCTGTTCACATATACATATTTTAGAGGGAGATTTTAAGCAGGAGGGTAAAGCTGAGTGCTGTAATGAGGAGGTGCCCCCTGTGGGGGGGATGGGCATAAGTGGACGCATGGCAGGGCACGGGGTTTCCCTCTCCCTGTTCCCTGGTCACGGGTACTCAGATCCTGTCCCCTATTGGGACAAATGTACCCTGCATGGAGTCCTGTACTTAGGGGGGTGTTCACATCACTCTGGGGCAGTTTTTGGTAGCAGTTCTTGTGGTGGACCGTGCCAGGCTCCAGCCATGTGCGGCTGGAGGAATAAAATCTGATAACATCAATGAGAATATTGTGTCCCTGATTCTTCCACGGGCCAAATCTGTCTCCAGGGATGGCTGCAGGAGAACTCCACTGCAACACTGTAATCCACAAGAATGGCGCACACCTAACTTATAGGATCTGACTTTGCTATCCATGGTTGACCTGCTTTGGCTTTTATTTCACTTCTTTCTCCTCCTGAATTTAAAAATTCAGCCTACTCAGTATTTGCTTTCTGATCTACACTCCAACAGCAATCCCAGGAAAGTGGTGAGGGTCCCTACCAAATACTCAGCCCTTCCACAGAAGGCTGATGGAGAAGACTTCCATGGTGTTGCAGGTCTCATGTAAACCTCTGCACAACGGGCTGAGGAGCTACAAAGAACTTAGAGTTGAAAGTTCTTAAAAGACAGACCAAAAGGCCAATCCACGTATTGACTCTAAGCTTTCTCAGCACATAAACGAGGTGAAGAATTAACTGGTTCTAACTGAGTGCACCCACTTTCATGCATTTGTGGCTGATTCATCATTTTGTCTTTAGTCCTGTGTCGGTGATTGAATCTCAGACTGAATCTGAATCTGGATCTGGTTCCTGGATCTGAATCGTTTATTCAAAGGAAACAAACTGGTTTTATACACTTCTTTAAGGCACAGTATTTCCTTACATGGTAATTCTCACCAAGCAACCTATCACATGTTCCCATGTCAGCAAAGCACCCTCTAAATGTCCTTCTATGGGATGATCATGCGCTGTTCACCCGCCTGTCAGCTTCCAGCAGGCTCCTCTCTGTAGGGATCTGCCGTGTGACACCTCCTCCCCCCAGGGTCTGTGCCACCATGTGCTCCTTTGTGCTGCCATGTGCTTCTTATCTTTCCCCCTAATTCCCTCTTTTTTGTTTTATATAAACAAGCATGAAACAGAACACGTTTAACATTAGAGCATAACATGAACATATTTCAACCTACTAAATCCAGGAAAATGCATAACATAAAATGCAGTTCTCTTACTATGAACAGTAAAACAGTGTATCTAATAAAACAACAGGTGCGCACCAAGTAAAAATAAGCAAGGTAATATTATCAACTGCCTAAATACTTTACCATCACCCAGAGTCTGTGTTAGGTGGGGATCTGTTTCACAGTGAGGACTTGGGAGAACCTTTTCTGGATAAGGTTTCTAAGTTTACCTTGAAAGAGGATCCAGCTTTTTTAAGATCAAATCAGCAAGTCAAAGTGAGTTTTATTACACTTTTAGGGCAGAAACACCTGGGTCTGATGGTGTAATTCCCAGTCAGCCAGGGCTAGGACTTGGCCAGAGCCTCAAGCCTTGACTGAGAGTGTTTCTCTTAAATACCTAGAAGCAAACCTTTAATAATATAATGAAAGGAATGCATATAAGTAACATTAAGTAATTATCCTACAAGTAAATCTCTTTATAAAAACTTCATGTATTATTGCTATCTGGATCTAGAAATATAGTACAACCACACAGCTAACCTTAAATTTCTCTAATAAACAGTCCTGTCATAATCTACAGCTTAGCGAAAATATAAAAAAGCAAAAAAGACTTAACTTTGCTAATGTTAATTTACTTAATTTTGCTAATGTTCCTTCACAGAATGTATATAAATCCAGGCTTTGGACACTACAATTATATTAACATTAACTCTGTAAGTGGTTTGAACAGGTGACAAGCTCTGAGTCAGAAGTTGCTGCAGGATGAGAGGGCTACAATCTTTCACTCCAGTGGTAACCTTTTCCACATCAGAGAAGCAGCAAGGTGGGAGCTGTTCTTCCAGTTTCTTCAAGTAGGAAAAGAGTACTTTGGAAAAACATATCAGTTATTTTCCTCTTGAAAAAATAGTTTACAAATTATATTATTACAGGAGCATCTATAACAAAAACCAATTAGAACAATGTAGGGTGTCACAAGGTGGTATGGTAAAAAAAGCAATCTTTGAGAGAGAGTTCAGGATTGTGGCAATATTCTGAATAACAAAACCAGTAAGGTTCCTCAGACTAGCTGCAGGAACGCCATGCTCAACCCGCAGCTGCTCCCGAACAAGGCAGTGCAAATGCTGCAGCACACCCATCTCCCCCCCCCCCCCCCCCCCCCCCC
>VYZQ01040189.1:0-17328 GCA_013400655.1 Mystacornis crossleyi
CCAGGCTGGGCTTTCTCTTCATACCCTTAGCCAAAGCCTCTCCTGCCTTTGTGCCTCAGTTTCCCTTGCTTGCTCCATTACCTGCCTGAGCTGTCACAGTGCTGATGAAAATGTTGTTTAAATGCTCTGCTGGAGCTCAGGGTTTAAGGCTGATGCCTGGGACCGGCCTTACCCCTCTCCTGAACTGTATTTAACACAAGCCTTTGGATTTCTCAGCTTATTCTCCTACACCCACTAAGGACCTCTCTATTGAAGGAGAACAGGGCTGCCCTTGACCTCCTGTGACACCTGGTGGGAGGGACAGTAAATAGTGGACCTGGATTGTGCAATGGGGAGTCACACTCCTCACAAAACTGCAAAAGTGAGTAGGACCCAGCAACCTCCACCACCCACACCTCTTCCACCTCAACATTTGCACGCTGTGTTGAGTTCCTGATAGAGAAGGTGCTGGTCCTGCATTCCCCCCGATTGTTCATTTGAGATGCTGGGTGCAGACTCACATGAGGTTCTGCTCCAGCTCTTGGCAGTGCCCCAGGCTCCCTGTGTAATCTTAAACCAGTTGCTCCAAACCAGACTTCCATGGGTGTAAAAAATCACAGCCTGCTCCAGCATTTAGGAAGTGCTTTGCATCCCCTGAGATTTCCTAGTACTTCGGGCACTGCCCACTCTTTTTTTTTTTTTTTTCCCCTTTAAAAAAGGAAAAGAAGTCTTTGTTGCTGATAGCAGTGATGAATTCAGCTTGAGCTGTGGGTCAAAAACATGAGCAAGCCAAGGAAAGCCTGAAAAATTAAACTGTAATCAACTTCTCAGACTGATAAATATGAATTTATCCCTCTTCCAAATGCTTGCGAGCTAAAGGTCTTGGTTTCTTTGAGGGAGGCAAGAGGTTAGTGTGCTTTATGCTGAAGAAAAAATGTTATCTAATTAAGAAATGAAGTGGATTTTCATTTCCCTCTTGCAGCCAGTGTGTTTGTAGCTCTGCTCAGAAGCAGAGCAGTGTGGGGCAGCTGGCGTCCTTCTGCTGGCGTTGGGCCACGGCACATCAGCCTTGTTGTTGATGTAGAAGAAAAGGATGCAGCAGGGTCGTGGCTCATTTTTTTTCATTTTCTTCTCTCTCTGGAGCTTTAGACGAGTGTTCTGACATTTTCCAGCCACAAGCTGTTTTTCAAAACTTGTTTGTCTGTGAAATCTGTGCTGCTCAGCACAACCAGGCAGCGTGTCCTACATCCCAGCTCGGTGCAACATTCGGGGCTGTGCTGAAAGTGAAACCTGTGTTTTGAAAGGTTTCCTGCAGCGAGGCCAGAGCCGTGTGAGCTCTTCCCCTTCCACGTCCTGCTCCTTTGTAAGGAGAAACCTCGAAAGTTCCTTGCGCTGATTTTTTTTCTCTCTTTCTTCAGGGAAGGCTTTTGTGGTGTTATAGTCAGTGAACCCACAGTGGGCAATTTATTGCCAGCATACAGGAGGGATGAACCAGCCAGGCCTGCGCAAATAAAAATTGGCATAAAAGAGCCTATATCTTTTCTTTTCCAACACAGATAATCCAAGGTGGCAACGTCACCTGTATTTGCCTTTCTCTCCAGAATGGCTTGAACCTTCAGCACTAGGTTGGTTACGGTCATCTCTTCTCCTTTTGAATTCTGGACGGGTTTAGAATTAATCTGGTGTTTTTACAAGCTGGGCCTGGTTCTGGAAATGAACCTGGAGACTGTCCAAACTTTGTGGGTCTGGAGAACTGGCTGTAGCCACTGAGGTGATGTAAGTGCCTGTTTAGCACAAGCCTGTATCCCTGCTGGAGTGCCCCATTTGGTGACTGTCCCAGCACGGGTTCTTCCCAGCCCTTCTGGAAACACAGAAAATGCCATGAGCAGAGATAACAAGGATGCGTTTCGGGTGATCCAACATGTTTACCCTGAATCTATTTAAGTTTTTCAAGAGAATCGCCTCCAGCCTTGACTTCCTGAATTTTGGTGGGTGTTTGCAGAACTCGAGGAGCTGTCAGTATAAAAATAAACCGAAGGGCGCCTGTCCAGCTCGTTTTCCTCGTTAGGAACAAAGCTGCCTCATTGCAGCTCTGCTTTCCCTCTGAGAGGATGGAAAGTGTGCCTTCACACGCTGGCAGCCCAGGCCCAGAGATAAGTCCTGTGCTCAGGAAGGGCTGTCACCCACCCAGCTGCGAGTTATCCCTGTGAGATGCTGGCGGCGTGGGACCGAGCCCTCCCTGGGGTTACACCTCGGAGGGAGGTGGCCAGCACTTCTCTCTCCATGGGAAGCAAACTGTTTGAGGAGGCTTGTGGGCACTGTGGGATAAAATGCTGGTTAAGTGGGGTGACTAGACCTGGTCTGGGAAGTAAAGAGGGGTTTGATCTGTGTTGGAGACCTCTGGAAAATCCTGGAATGATCTAACGGATGCTAGAGGGATGCTTGGCTCAGACGTGGTCTGAGAAGCTGAAGGAATGAAAAGGCTCCTTGTGGTCTTGATTGCTGCTAAATATGCACAAATAGAGCATGGGAGAAGTGGCTTTTACAGGTCCCTGCCCAGCTGTGTGCCCAGTGTGCCTGTGACTCCACTGGCTCTCCTTTGGGCAAATTTTGTGGTCTCTTTTGATGTGAGTAATGGGGTCAGTTCAGGGTGGGCATTTGCTGTGTATCGTGTTTTGGGCCTGATACACTTTGCATTTTATAAGTTCTAAAAAAACAACAACCAGCCCTACAACTATCCCAGCACTGTTGGCTTTAGAATCTTAGACTGTCTCTACTTCCATTAGAGAATGCTTTTACTTCTTGATTCTTCACCCCAAATATTCCTGTGTTCTAGTAAACATCCTCTGAGCTTTGGGTTTTGGGTTTCCAACACAAGAGTACTGGGGTGAAACCACGGGATGTGCTGAAGATGGACAGGTGTCAGACACCTAACATGTTGGTCTCTTTGATAATAGTGCCTTGCTCCTGAGTGAGTTTGGGACCATTTTCCACTTTATGCATTCATTTTAGTAAAACTAACAGTCATACAGGCGAGTGTCTTCTTGTTTACAAAAGAACTTATTTTTTGACAAGCACATTCCTCAGCAATGTGGAGAGCCCCAAAGTCTGTGAGTCCACCAGACAGCATGGCCTAAATAAACCAGATGCCTAATGGAGTTAGGAGAATCTTGCTGAAAACTCCTGTCAGCTTTGCATCTACGAGTCAGTCCAGGATGCAGTTTGGGACCTCACCATTCTCTGCTTTTTTCTTTCAGCAGCGAAATGTCAGGATCAAGTTTGAATATGAAGGAGAGAAAAGGTAGGTCCCCAGTCCAGTTCCCCCATTAATACAGGGACAAATTACCTTTTCCACCCCAAACCATCCTGCTGACTTCAGCCAGCTGCAGATGAGCTCACAGCAGGATTCATTCCCCTAAAATCAGTTACACTTTTATAAACAAGAGCCCTGCTGTGTCATCCCATTTGCCACAAGAAGCTCCTGGGATTTGCACGCAGGCAAAGTGGTTCCAAGCTGGAAGTCATTAAATGCCTCTTTTACCAGGGACGTTGGGTGCATGCTTGGATCCTTTTCTCTCGTTAATTCTTGAGCCCTGCTGAACCCCAGTGGAGCTGGAACTCTACAGAAATGTGTCCTTTGATTAGCAGTCCATGACACTTACTTAAGATAACCAGATTTTGGGCATGGGTCCCATAAAAATAGGGCTGGGAGTTAAAGCTCATCCGCCCTTCCCTGCTTGACATTTTCATGGAATCACCTCTGCTTGGTGCTTGGTGACTGTGACAGGGCAGGACATAGGCTGATGGTCCAAGCTGCATGTTCAAGCCAAAGAAAATTTAAGTAGTGTCATTGTAGGGTTGGACTGTACCTGCTGTAAATATACCTATAGAGGTCCTGCATGGTGGTACAGGAGGGTCACAGGCTGCCAAACTGCATCATCCCCAGTTCCAGCCCTCCTCCCTGTTCAGAGCCCCTTGCTGAAAATGGAGATGATAAATCACTGACCATTGCCTGATCTGGGTTTTCTCCAGTGAAGGGCTGCTGGACTTCCTTTTTTTCCACCTGTACCTCACATTAGAGGGAGGAGGAGAGGAGCAGTAGGATTTTTGGTAGATACTGTTGCTGAGTAGTCCCAATCCCCTCTTGGGCACAGCAGAGGAGCAGCATTTCTGGGAGTGTAAAAGCAAGGAGCAGGCTTTATGCTCTGTGATGGAATACAGGTCCTTTCTTCTGCACTGTCAGTCGAATCCCAAATTCCAGTGTGCTTCTACTAAACTGAGGCTGTTGTTGTATTTGTTTGTGTATACAGGATTATCCAGTTTCCAAGACCAGTCAAATTCAAGGAAGTGGTGCAGAAGGTCACGGATGCTTTTGGACAGACGATGGACTTGGTCTGCGTGAACAACGAGGTACTCTTCTCCTTACTGCTGAGGGGCAGCTCTAGGGTGCCTGGTGCCAACGTCAGAATTGAGCAGTGGTTTGTTCTGAAGGCCCTGATTCTGTGTTTTACTTGGATGTGAAGAAAAATAACCTTATTTTGTGATTCCCAGCTAGCGAGTGCACCAGAGCTGTTGTCTGGACGCAGCTCAGATGGATTCTCAGACTCCAAGCCAGAGTTTCCCTTCTCAAAATCATTTCAAGTAAGGCCTGTTGCACAGGAACATTGTCTTTTCCCCAGAACAAAAGATCCCCCTCACTCAGTCGGGGATGTGAAGTCTTCCCACCTTGGCGCAGTTGCGGGAGCGTGAAGTGCAGAGCAGGAGGGACAGTGCTGCTCACACCGTGTTCTCTTATCCAGCACTGACTTTGTCTCACCCAAACCCCAGCACGATGTGCACATTCTTGTGGCCGGGTCTGCAGTGAAATGTGCATCACTGAACGTTCCTCCAGCAGCTCCTGTGGCCACATAAAAGCAGCCAAGAAACCCTCCCTCTGCAATCCTTGCGTTTTAAGGCTTGATGATCTTCCTCCTCCTTCATTCATCACATAGGCCTCTGTTTTTCCCACTTTCTCTCTGAGCCCAGCGCTGCGTGTGAAAGGAGGGTCCTGCAGAGGGCTGTCAGCAGAAGGGGGAAATCCTTGGCATCTGTTTAGGTGTGCTCAGTGTTTTCCTGTGAGGTGTCTGGAGCTGCTGGACTCTCAGGGTTGGTTTGGCTTTGGGGAAGGAGGAGAGGGCCAAATGGCAAAGAGGTGGGCTTTTAAACAGATCCTTTTGGGTCTGTCCTGATAGCTGGCTTGTTCAAGTATTAATTGGAGGGGACCTGCAGCCTTTAATCAAAGTATGAATGGAGAGAGGGGTCCTGAAGAGAGCTTTCTTCTTTATTTTCCCCCCATTTATTATTTTGTCTCTTCTGGTCTGCTCCACAAAGAAAGGTCCTACTCTTTTACAATAGGTACCTTATGATACCAAGGTGTCCACTGGGTTTTGACTTTGAATGCAGTCAGGTTTCTAATCTTGGGCATTCTTTGACAGCCCTCCTGGGAAAAGCCTGCCATTGAATTCTCCAGGAATGACTCATTTCATTCCAGGTTTCTTCTCACTGGAAGAGGATTTCTTTCCAACAACAGCAAACAGAAGCTTAAATAATGCATTTAATCCCATGTTAGAGCCTGTCTTTCTGAGCATGTGCACAGCACATAGCAGGCCTTTAGGTACTCCTAACTTCTTAGAGCTGGGGATGACTTCCAGTGCTTTGTTTTCCTATACATAAAAATTCCACCTCGTGAGAACCCACAGCTGTGGGAAGATGTCTGAGAAGTAGTAATTCAGGGTTGTTGTTGTGGAAACGCTATAAACAGACAAGAGGGATCTTTGGGGTCAGAGCCTACGTGTCCACGTGGTGACACTCCAGCATCTGACTCCTGGGTCAGGGTTTGGGGTGCCATGACTACAAGTCTCAGAGGGAGCATGACCACAGACTCATTGCAGTTAAATATTTCACCCTGTCTTTATGCCCCAAGGGAGCTCTGCAGTAGCTCTTTGCTGCCATCAGACATCTCTCTTGCTGTGGCACCTCGTAGACTAAATTTACACCGAGGTCAGCAGGCCCCTGCAAAATCTCCCTGAGTGGCAGTCCCTGTCCTGGTGGAGGAGTAGTCCTGAAGCCAGGAGCAGTGAGATGAGCGTGCCAGCTGGGTGGAGCAGGGGCACGCATGAATCACATCCTGGTGGGACCACAGAATCAGCAGGCTGGGGCTGGTGTAGATAAGAGCAGGGCCTGGCCATGGGTGTCCCCCCCTGGGGTATTTCTGTGTTAGTTCTAGGCTGGGCCCATCTTTCTGAGTGGGACAGCAAAACCTGGCCTGGGCAGGGGCAGCACAGACAGCAACTTGTGATGTGACCTTGGGCAGAAGTTTGCTGAACCTTGATGTGCCATCACTTCTCTTCTGACCTCCTGTTGAGTCCTCCAAGGCTGCCCTCAGCATTGATCTGGGGGCTTAGGGAGAGTTAAAGCCTGGGGAAATGGTAGAGGCACCATTGTGGGGGGAAGGAGGAGATAAAAGCATATTTAACAAACATTTGTCGAGAATTGTTGATGCCAGTTGGTCCTGCATTGGGCAGGAAGATGAACTAATTGACCTCTGAGATTTTTCCCCAACCCTGTTTCCTACAATTCTTTGGCTTTCTGCGGTGTCTTAGGGAGTGAGGTCTGGCAGTGCTGCTGCATCTGGGGAAACCTCAGCCTTTGCTCTCACTTTCTCAACCTGCAGTGGGGAGACCACCAAGTCCCCCACTAAAACATCAGGCTCCAGGGGAGGATACTATTTAAAAGCAGGGAAAAAACCAATCTAATAAGCCCTATTTAGTGCAACTTCTGTGTAGGTAAACTTTGCTGTTAATCACAGCTACTCAGTCTTTAGATCAAATAAACCCAGTTACTGGAAATCCACCTGGCAATTACTTCCATGGTTCTGCACAAGTCTGTATTGAGTTTCATGCCTAGCAGATACCTATTCCTGATATCCATATGTGCCACAGTCTGGAAGCCAAATGGAGCAGAATTTCCTTGCCAGATGTGGGTAATAGGTAAAGCCAAGCTAAATACTGGCTCCAGTCCCTTTTACAAGAGGGCAATTTCTCCCTGATGTTTTTGGCTCCTCTGAAGGAGGCACACAAACATGTTCATGTTGTGATGTTGGAGAGAGATGAAGTGACCTACAGAACATTCTGTTCGGAGCAGCAGCTGGGAGATTGCTCTGAACACTTGTGAGGAGCTCAGTGAACGGATGGGTGAGCACTGGGGCTGTGCTGAGAGCTCAGAGTCAAGTCCTGCTCGTGGGGAAACAAGGGAGAGCAGCTCTCCACCATCCTCAGTTCTGTCTGGTGAGTGTAGGGGAGGAGCCTTGTCTGCTTGAGGCAGAACCTTGCTTGGGAGCCTTTGTGAACTTCAAGAGGGTTCCCCAAGGGAATCTCTCCACCTTTACTGCTTAAGGGAGCAGGCTGAGCACGGCATTTGGGAGACATATTCAGTACCATCCTTGTCTGATATCTGAACACAGGTTGTTCATTCAAATATGAATGGAGGGTGAGAGGAAATCACGGAATGGGTCAGGTTGGAAGGCACCACAGTGGGTCATCTGGTCCAGCCTCCCTTCTTAAGGAGGGTCAAAAAGAGAGAGAAGCACATGGCACAGGATTGTGTCCAGACAGCTGTGGAATATCCCAGTGAGGAGACTCCACACCCTCTCTGGACAACCTGTTTGGGGCTCGGTCACTGCACAGGGAAGAAGTTCTTCCTCGTGTTCAGGTGAAAGTTCCTGGGCATCAGTTCCTGCCCATTCCTCTGGTGCCCTTGCTGGGCCCCACGGAGCAGGGCCTGGTCCCTGCTCTGAGCCCTCCCTGCAGACACTGACAGACATTGGTGAGGTCCCCTCACAGTGTATCCCCTCAAGGCTGAACGGCCTCAGTTTCCTCAGCTTTTCTTCGTAAGAGAGATGCTCCAATCCCTTAATCTTCCTTGTAGCCTCTGCTGGACCCACCCCAGGAGCTGCATGTCCCTCCTGTCCTGAGGACTCCAGCACTGGGTACAGGACTCCAGATGTGCCTCACAGGTCTGAGCAGAGGGGCGGGATCCTCTCCCTGACCTGCTGGGGACGCTCTTCCCAGTTCACCCCAGGATATCGCTGGCCTTCTTGTCCATAAGGCCGAGAGCACACAGTCTGAGGTGTATCTGCCTGCGGGCCAGCAGCCAAACCCTTGGCAACAGCCTGGGATCAAAAGGTTGTCCCAGTTGGCTTGTGAGTGTCACCTTGTGTGGCAGCTGCTCTGAGGTGGGTTTGCTGTGGCTGGTGGCAGGAGCCCTGATCACCCAAAAGGGCTGAGCTGCTTTTCAGGAGTTCTGGGAATCTGTGGCTCCCAGTAAGACCAGTGAGAGCCTGCTGGGAGCTGCGGCTGCTCGGTGCCTTTGGTCAGTGGAGTTACAGTGTACTTTGGCACAGGCATGAGAATAACATGTGCTGTGTTGGCCGGATTCAGTGCCCGAGGCAACCTGCAGAGGCTGGGCCCTGTTTGGTGTGAGATTAGGCAGAATATCCCGGAATGAGGGGCAAGAAATTGTGCTTTTAATCTTAGCCCAGGGCAGCAGAAGGCCACAGAGCTCCTCTGAAGTGCAGCTGTGTCGGGCGTTGGAGGCTTTGCAGGCTGCCTGCAGGACATGGTACACCACACAGCAGTGTTGGGAGGGTCAGATTCCCCATGGAGGTATGAGGGTAATAGTCTGCCATTTCCCAGGAAAACATCAGGACTTTTTGCTGCCTGACAGACACGCCACTGTGTAGCTCTCTGTTCTTACAAAGAGCAGAAGCTGAATTTGTTCTGCTGGGGAGCGAAAGAAGTGGTTCTTGGAAAGAGAGCAATGCACACCTTTCACATCAAAAGGAAAAGACTCTTGTTTGTGGGATGTTCCCTGGTTTCACCAGGCCAGGCACTAGGGAGCTGTGTCAGTGTGCAGGAACACAGGCTGCAGCAGTAGGGAAGGGCACAAAGCATCTGCCAGAGTAAATCCTTGGGTGCAGCTCGCTGGTGTCTTGGAGCACTACTGCATGACCATCAACCCGGGAAGAATGTGTGGGGCTGTTTTGGGGCTGGGTAGCAGCAGGTCCTGCCTGCAGAATCAGAGCAGCCCCAGAGTAGCCGGCAGCAAGCCCAAGGTTTCATCCCAGCCCTCTCCTTTTCCCACTAGCTGGATTGCTGGTGTGACCTTTAAGCTTTCTCCTTGCAGATGTTGTTTGTTGTGATTTTTTTGCATCTGTTCCTCGGTAGATGAGGTCTTGGAAGAAAATGTTAGAGCTCGGCGAGCTGGAGGGCACAGGGGCTCCGTTTTCCACCGCCTGCGTGGGTCCCTCCCTTGTCCCCTGATTCCCAAGCTGCTCCCTGTACGAATCTGGCTCCTTCTGTTTACCCACAAGTGTGACATTGCTGTTCTCCGGTGTTTGTTTAATCCCTTCCAGCTCCTGATCCCACTGAAATCCCAGGAAGATTTGGACAAAGCGATGGAACAGTTGGAGCTGAGCCCTTCCCTGAAGAGCCTGCGGATCGTTGTGAGCGCTCCAAAGAAAGCGAATGTGAGCCCTTCACCTTCTCTGCTCTTTTGTGTCCGGAGTCAGATGCCTTGTTATTGTGTTGGGGAGTGGAAAAGAGTCTCCTGATGGTGCAGAGCAGAGGGCAAGCTGGTTACGAGGGGGGTCAGCCCTGCTCTGGCTCAGCTGCTCGGAAGTCTTCCTGTGATAGTAGCCCAGAGGCTGAGCTCAGCTCCCTCCGGCCCCTCCTGCATCCTGTGAAGGGTTAAATACCAGATTGACCCTCAAACAAGCTTACACCCCCAAGAGAACCCCTTGTGCTTTCTTCCTAGGGGTGCTGCCACCGTTCCTTTGTCACCTCTGCTCTGTGCTCAGGGTGCTGCCCTGGCCCTTGCCGTGCTGCGTGGGGACTGTTCCCTCCACGTGCTGCTGGCAGTGCTGAAGGCTGGGAAGAGCAAACTGGAGAATCCTTCGGTCTCATGCAGAACTGTCGGGGTTTTGTGTTTTTTTTTTTTTTCCCATCTTTATTTATTTATTAGATTTTCCTGAGCTCAGTGGTTTTGCAGTTAAGCCTCTTAGCTTGACCTCGCTTGCACGGAGTGTCTTGCCAAAGCACATGTCGTGCTGCCCCAAGCACAGGCTGCAAAGCGAGGCATTTGTAGATGTTGCAACTCTGTTTCTTCTCTGTATTTCCTAGAAGTACTGGAGAGACTGGGAGTCTCGAAACTCCCAGTGCTTATCCTCACGCTACTGCTGGTGCTCACAGCCCCCGGAGCCTCTCAGCTCCTTTTGAGAGGCTTGAGCAGTGCAGGGACCAGAGTGCCGGGGGGAAACTGAGCCACCAGCTGGAGTTTCCTAAGCCCTGTGTGGAAACGGGGCAGTCTGTGGGAGCACAGCAGTACGGCAAGTCAGCTGCTGAGAGCAGAGGAGCCAGGTAGATTCCTGCCTGCCTTTGAGGGCAGGCCTGTCCCTTCCCACAGTGCGTGGCCGTGCTCCTGTGGGTGAGAACACAGGGCTCCGAGGTCATACACAAAAGTATCACAAAATCACAGCTCACTGCAGCGTGTGGTCTTAGTGGCTTGGTAAAACCTGGGCGCTACCTAAAGTTACCAGCTGGATATGCATTTTTTTTTTGCTCTTCCCTTCCCTGTCTTCCCTGACCTTCCACTCTCTGTTCCTCTGCCCTGTTACAGAGGAACCTCTGCAGTGTCTAGGCTGCCACTGGAGTCTAGGGAGCACGGAGGAGAGGTGCTGATTTTGGGACTGCAAGTGTGTTCAGTCCAGCGATCAGTCTCTGTATCTATCTGGAGATGATGCAGTGCAGAAACAATCTTTTATGTCAAATATCTGTATTTGCCATTATCAGTGAGAGCTTAATCTTATTAGACTGTTTTATTAACAGATGTGAATTCTTTGTGAATGGTTTTTGGATCACTGTAGATTACGTGCACGTCTTCTTTCTTTCTTTTTTTTTTTTTTAAATAGTTCTTGGGTAATAGGGTCACGGGGAGCCAAATGCAGGGTTTCACATGGTGTGTCCACAGGGCTCTGGCCAAGCCTGATCATTCCCTTTGTCTGATTACCAGCTCCTGCAGCCGAACAACAGCAAGCAGCATGAAATGAGGATCTCCAGATCCATGGGTGATATCATGGGATCCCTGTACAAAGACTCCGAGAGGACGCGCAAGTATTCGACAGGTCAGTGAAACGCAATGCTCTGCGGGGTGTTTTGGGCTATTTCAACCTGGCCATCATCCCCTTCCTCTTTTTTTGTCACAACCCCACGGTTGTTACAGTCTGGACGGCCACCCTGATGTCCCCCACAGTAACTCAGTGCAGTTGCTGCTCATCCTCAGCCTGAGGAAGAGACTCTGCAGGTCAGGCGGGGTTGTGCTGAGCAGAGTCACTTAAAGCACACAAGTGAAGAGAGCAGGGGACCTGGGGTGTAATTTTGGGGGTGAGAAATGCAGTGATAAAAATTTCCAGTGAATTTGATGCCACTGAGCTTCATCGAAGTGAAGAATGAGAATCTATAGAAAGCCAAGGCTGTTTGGAACCTTTGGCTATTCCTTTAACCATGTGCTGTTGTTCTCTCAGTATCTGTCCCCCTTTCCCAGGTGGCAGAATAACGTAGTAAAGTGGGCTGGGGCTCCTTAGCTCTGGGGCTGGGACCAGCTTCACCACATGGAGACCAAATATGTGTCTCTTTGCTTGTTGGGGAAATTACATCTGTGGTAGCTGTTTTGGGGGTTTCTCAGGGGAATGTGTGCAGTGTTTTTCAGTGATCACATTCCCGAGGAAGGGGAGCATCCCTTTCCTTCAGAGGTGCTGGAAATAGGTACCTGCAACCCCTGAAGCCAGGCTGGCAAACGCCTGATCTCCTCTTGCAGCCCTGTGGGGACTGGAGTTGGTTCGTAGCCTTTTGTGCTTTTCTCTTTGGTTTTCTGGGCTTGAGTTTATGCTTTTCTTGCTTTCTAAAATACTCTGAGCTTTTTGAAATCTTGTTGATCAGCTATCTGTAGGAGCTTTTGTGTGAATGTAGAGAGCAGGGTGCGTTGTGCAGAACTGGTAAAGCAATATGTAGGACTGTATAGCAGGGGTGTAATTATTCATATTCCAGCTTACAGGCAGGATTAATGATTGTTTCACACAGAGAACGTTCTCTGGCATGTCTGTGGGTGCAGGTTATAGGGTAATTCCTAGAGATCCTTATTGTTTTCTTACAAGTATTCACCACCTGTAGAACTGACAGCCTTGAATAAAGGGGCCCTTCTTCAGAAATACACACAGATAGATAGACTGAGATAGACTGAGATCTCTATCTCATAATAGATGAGATAGACTTCATCCTCTGAAGATCCTCTGCACTTATGTGGCAGTAAATACTTCCAAACACTTCTCTGTGCAACAAAAGAGTGTTTTTCTCCAAGGACTCGCCCCTTCTCTGTTTCATAGCCTGTGCTATGGAATAAATATGCTATGATAAAATATCCTGTGGTTTGCTGCATCTCAGACAAAGATGTACAGAAAATGTTCTTCTAGGGTAGGTCCAACATACCCCTTGTGCAGCCATGCCCAGCTCTTACTGATGCCAGGGGTGGGTGGCACATGTTCAAGGGCTCTCTTTGGGCCTGGTGCTGGGATGTACCAGGGTTGTCTTTTTCTGTTGTTTTTTTTTTCCCTAGCTCACGTGGCTCTTGAGAGTTTGGCAGGGTCACTGGATGACCCTGAATGAAAGGCACACATAAATACGTGATAAAGCACAGAGTCTCAGCAGAAACTGTGCTGGAGAAAAACATCTCTGCTGCTCTTTTTTCTGGCACGTGTGAAGCTGTCAATGTGAGCCAGCAAAGAGCTGTGGCACGGGAGCTGTCACTGATGCGTGAGCCGAGCGTGATGGGCAGGATTGAGTCCATGCGTAGCTGTGCCAGTGGGAAGATGGGTTCTTGCAGAGTTAAGACTTCCCTACCAACTTTTATCCCATGCTTTGGCCTGTCCTTAACTGTTTTGGAGCTGCTGGCTCCTGACCAGGTCTGCACCACTGACTGTGAGGTGTCGCTGCCTGGAGAACACCCTGAACTTAAACAAGGCAGACAAAGAGTGAGGTATCAGCTCTGTGAGGGTGAGGGCCTGAGGTACAACTGGATTTTGAGGGAATGCTTGAGGAGCAGAGTGGAGGAAAGGACATAATGTGCTGCTTTAGTCAAGGTAACGGAGGAGGAGCACTGGGCAGCACCAGCTGTGGGATGCAGTGTGCTAATGTTGGCATTTTCAGGAGCTGATGCACCAAAACCAGAGTCCTTGGCACTGTTACGTGGTCAGGCAACCAGCCCGAGCATCAGCCATTCCTCTGTTTCTTTTTCCATGTAAACCATCAGTCTTGCACAGAGGTTTTAACAAGGCCTCTGCATGATAACAGGAGGTCCCTCCTCTCTTTGGGTTATCTGGGGTTTGCATGAAGCTACTGCAGCTCTGCTTAGGAGGTGCTCACAGCCCAGCAGATGCATTTTTGACCTCCTGAGTCAGAAGTGGGCGATCCAGCAGCTGGGCAGAACCTCCAGTGAGCTGAAACAGAGAGCAGTTTCAAATGGAGCATAACACCCAGCGTCGGGGAACAGACAGACAGACATGAGGCTGTTTTGGTTTCCCGAAGCGGGGATTTCACTGAACTTGGTGCATAGTCAAAAGGCATCCTAAGAGGCTGGGAATTCTGTAGGAGAAACTATTCTCCATTTGCAGTCACAAGGCATTTCACAGTGTTTTCCTTCTGCTGTCATCAAAGTGCTTGCTATCAAAAGAGGATCTTAGTTCAGCTTTTCTCTTGAAACCACATTTAAAAGGAGTTTTAAAATTAATTTATAATGAAAGGTAGTTCAGGGTCACGTTCTCCATGTTTCTGAGATGTCTCATGTTTTTCTGCTGACTCTGCCATGTAAACAGCAGCGGAAAATAATAAAACTGTATGTTATTGGCACCAGCATGTTGGAAGGGAGGTAGATGTTCTGGGGAAGATTTAGCTATTTTTGCTTCTTCTGGGCAGAAAATGTCTTCACTCTGTGTCCCTGAAAAACCTTATGCAAAGTCAATATTTTCTTTTTCTTTTTTTCCCCCATAAACTTTTTCAGTGGAAATCCCCTTCCAGTTTTCTGGTAGCCAGAAAAAGAGCAAGGGAACTTGGACTAAAATATTTTTGGGTTCTGGATTTTCAGATAACTGGGGATTGTTTTTATTTACTTTGAAGAACTACATGTTTCAGGACATTACCCAAAAATTATTTAAGAGGCCCATTCCAGCACCACCATTTCAGTTGAAACGTTTGCCAGAAGCTTTATTTTACTGTTTTTTTTCATGGAAAAACCAGGCTGCTGAGCCATGGCTTCGTGTGCCTGCCAGCGCTCTCCGGGCCAGGAGGGTTGCAGGAGTTGGGGTGGATGAGATCCACTCTGTTTTGAGAAGAGGAGGAAAATTTATCTATGTGCATCATGCCAACTGCTTCAGGGCTAGAAAATAGGCTCTGTCTTGCTTATTAGTTTAAAGGTACCCTAAATTTGCCTTAAATAAGACTTAAGAATCCATCCTCAGAGGGATCAGCAAGGAGACAAGGGAGGCTTGTAGGCATGCCACTGGAAAAGAAGAAATTGAGGGAGATTTGGTCCCTCTGCTCACAGCTCCCCTTGACAGGACCAGAGTGAGAAATTTCCAGCAGGTTTCTCTCTTCCTCCTGTGCAGCCCTGTCCGGAGCCTGGTGTTTCTGCCAGCACATCCTGACGTGTCCCTCGTTTGGGAACGTCATCCCAGGGCTGGGCTCGCCGTGGCTGCAGCTGTGAGCGGTGGCAGCTGCCAGCAAACCCTCCCCAGCTCTGGCTGTGAAGGGGCTTCTCTTCCCTGCTTGATGCTGGTCGGTAATGGGCGAAGTTTTGGGAAGAGCAGGGGAAGATGAAGCCAGGGAATGCGGGGGCGGAGGGAAGCCAAGCCTGGCACGGGGGAACTGGCTGTACGTGCAGCACCACGAGCTCTGCACATACTGCATGAAAGGCGCTTCTTAAATAAAAATATCAGAAGGGAACATGAAAGGCCCCAGTGGGTGCCAGCAGTGACTGAGAGTCTCCGTGCTGTCCCGGTTCTCTGTCCTCGGGACACGCTGTGCTCTCCTCTCAAATATGTGGCTTTACTCTTGTGTGTAACGTGGAGCAGGAATCCCTCCCAAAGCACCTTGCTGCAGAGGGTAGCCGAGGTCAGGTGCTCAGCCAGTGCCAATTTGCAGAGTTTCTCTGAGTTCAGGAATCCTAAACAGATCTGACCAGCACTCTGCCTGTACAGATGTGCCTCACAGCCTGCCCCATCCACACTGGAACTGACATCAGTAGTCCCACAGACCTCAGGACAGTCCCTTGGGGGCCTCCTCTCCCTGCCTGGTGCTGCTGCTGTCTCTTGAGTATTAGGTCAAGTGTGAAGAGCAAATGTGATGTGTCAAACAGGCACATCTGGGCTTTTCTGTCTGTTTCTTCCTCTGCCTCAGGGTAATCAGCATTATCCGATATATCCCATGTGTCTTGTGTTTTCCCTGCTATGAATTAAGCCTGCCGTGAAGCACCCCTGTTGCACTCCTGCTCTGACCCCTATTTCCCATTCCTCCCCTCCTCCAGCAGCACTGGGATTGCCTGAGGTTTTGTTAACAGAGCAGGATAGGGCTGGAGCAGGAAGCTGACCCTGAGCTCTGGAGCTCTGCTCCCAGCACCTCCCCGTGTTCCTCCCAGGTGGAAGAGCATACATGGATGCAAAGCAGCAGCAACCGGTGCTCCTGGAGGTGTGAAGCTGCATGAATTACTTTGGGCAGCACTTCTACCCAAACAGCCTGGCTGGAAAGGGATCTGCTTCACTCCAGCAGTTCCCAAGCATGCAAAAGCCTAAGTGCTTTGTTTAATTTCCTTACCTGCTGGGAAATAGCTGGTGTCTCATCCCCTTTTAAAGTTTTTGGCAGGAAATGTGACTCTGGAAGGTCAAACACAGCTGATCTATGGCTGGGAGTAGTTGTTACAGGCAAGGGCTTAATGTGAGACCATTCAAAGTCTTTGTGCTTGTGATAAATCTCGTTTAACTCCCTGGGTTCAGAGTCAAACAGGGCACGTAGAGCTCTTTGTAAATTCATAGTCAAAGGGTTTCTGGATGACAAATGGGTTGTTGGAGCAAGAGATCCCAACAGTGCACAAGCAGACCCACACCTCATTGCAGCAGTGACAGAAATGCTCAGCAGCGCTAAGATACAGCAGTTACACCACACTAAATCCTCCAGCAGCTTTTTGGGGCAAGAGCCACCCAAATGTCCTTGTGCTGCATTCCACCTTGGCATCTGCTAAGCAAATGAGGGGCTGCTGGTGCAGTGATTTATCCAGGGTGCCTGAACTGCTCAATAGTTAAAAGTTTGTTTATTTATCTTCAAAGAGAGGATGCTGTACTTCCCAACTGGTTTTGTTTTAGGGCTGGTGGGAAGCCAGTTCGTTATGAGTGCTGCAGCACTCGGGAGATTCTCTCCTCTTGCTCTTGGCATTACTTCAGTTGGAGTTTTTTCACTGTGTTCTTATCCTGCAGGAAATCTGTGAAGGAGAAAATAGGAAGAAGGAAAAAAAAAGTAACTCAAAGCCATATGACTTTTATTTTTACAATCTGAGCAAGGAGTCAGAAGGAAGATGTAGCATGGGACAGACAAATCTCTGTGTTTGGTATGAATCCAGCAAAAAGGCCTGATTTAATGATCTTTAATGCTGGTGTGACACTGTGAACATTAGCAGCTCCTGATGTGTATCTGCTTAAGTGAAAGGTGGGAATTCGGGTTCGTAGCGTTGATCACGCAGATGGATTTATGCCAGAGATCGATCTGGCACAGGGACCGTGATGCAGAATAGCAGCAGAAGAGGCAGCAGTGTTGTGTTGATAGATCAGTGCTGATTTTCCATGATGGGACAGGCCCCCTCCCAGTACCTTTCTCTCGTGCTTAGCCTGGGCACGTTGTTAGCAGATGGTAGTAATGAACCCAAGAACTGGTAAGAGTGCCACAAAATGGATACAAAATGTGAGGAAACATATCCCCACGTGCTTCCTATCTCCTCAAGGATGTGTGCTTTTTGGAAGTCTGCATGAAAACGAGTTGTTTTGTTGTGTGGCAGCTCACGTTGGACGACTCCGACCAGCTACAGCTCCACAGCTCCAGCACGGATCCACACGGATCTCCGTCAGCAATTCCTTGCCATGGAGTGATGACAGCACAGGGATGGAGGGGAGGGACTGCAGGGAGTCAAGCAGAGCCAAGACTGTGCAGCTGAGCCAAGCAA
>VYZQ01040189.1:17543-31933 GCA_013400655.1 Mystacornis crossleyi
CTGCACACCGGCCGGAGCTCTCCGCCGCCGGGCAGCGTTCCCGAGGAGCAGCAGCAGATCGCCCGCCAGGGATCCTACACCAGCATCAACAGCGAGGGCGAGTTCATCCCCGAGACCATGGACCAGAACGTGAGTGGGGCTGGGGTGTGAGTGAAACCGGGACAGCGCTGAGTGTGAGGAGGCTGCGCTGTGAGAGCCGTTCCCACCGTTAAATTCCCAGCGGTGCCTGTGCTTGGGGCTCAGGCCAGCTTCTTCTAGGAATGGGTGCCCTCGGGCTTGACCTGCCTGGGAAAAGTTGGGCCTGATTTCCAGGAACCCTGAGGGCCATCTGCTGTGAGGATGGCAAATGTGCCCGGGCACCTCGGGTAGCTCTGGAGCAGCACAGATCTGGGGCACACGTGTGCACCAGCTGCCAGGCCCTCGTCGCCACAGCATTCCCAGATTCCAGGACCACGAGGGAATGTGCCAAGCAACTGATTGCCTGCGATTGCAACAGCCTGGGGATATCAGCAGCCCTGGCTGTTTCCCATGTGGTATTTCTGCCTGAGTTCCAGTTACAGTTCTTGGCTCTGCCCACAGCCTCTGTGGTTTTGTGTCTTTGTCCCTCCCCCATTTATATTTTTTTTAACTCTCTGCATAAGGAGTTTGTATACTCCAGTCCTTCAGTAATAAAAGAGCAGCAAGTTCCTCAGTGCTGAGCAGTACCTCATCCCCTGGTCAATTTGGTACCCAGGATGGGGGAAGCTCTGCAGTGTTGAGGGACCAGAGTGGGAGCTGCTCACGCCTCCCTCTCCGTTTGCATTTCTGCTCAATCTACAGCTCTGAAGAGCTTAGTGTAGATCCTGTGAAGTCAGCTGGGCTGTCTGGGCACATGTCACTTTTGCAAAGCTCTTGGAAACACAGTACCAAGGTCCAGAGGGACCCCCCTCTTGCAGGAGGGACATGGAGGGACATCTGGAAGGCACTAAGCTCAATCCATCAGGCTGCTGTGCTGGCCCCCAAGGATGTCCCTGGGGAGATGTGCATTTCCTACACTCGAAAAGCACCCACTAGCTCCACATTTGCATGCAGGCTGTGCCAGCGTTTCCATGGCAAAGTTGTGTTTTCAGCAGTTTATTATACAGTCATTAATAAAATAAGAAGTCTCTCCGGGTGAGTCTTGGCAGCGTCAGAGTGCAGATGTATCGTGTGCTCCTTGCAGCCAAAAGCTGGCTCTCTTTTGTTTTCACATGCCTCCCAAGCATGTTGGGGAGGATTAAGACAAAGTGTGCGTGCGTGCAGAGGGAGGGTCCCTGTGACCCCCTTGGGTGTATATCAGCCCAGCTCCACTAGCTGTTCACAGAGCTCCATTAATTCAGAGCCCTGAGCCTGCTCCTGATGAAGGTTCCCAGATGCTCTCCTTGCTTTTCCCCAGCATCACGCTGTGGGTGGCCTGAAGCCCTTTGCTGGCCAATTAAATGCAGGGAAAAGAGGTTTGGGGAATGATTTGGGGTTTTTTGTTTTTCCTCGTTGAGGAGCCGTGCTTCTCCCTATGTGGGCTTTGCCTTCAGAATGTCCTTGTTCTGCTGCTTCCATGCGTGCCTCATGGAAAACCACTCAGAAGCTGGAGCTTGCTGCCTTTTGGGGAATGCCCCTGTGCAAGCCTGTGATGTAACTGTGGTCTTGAGACCAACCTGGCAGATGAACAGAGGCTGAGTATGGAGCATGCCCCAATTCCCAATTTTATACTTTTGAGAAATGAGTCTGTTTCAGCTTTAACTGCTGGAAGAGATCTGGTAGGTTCTACCACAGTTCTTGCTCCTCTTTGGCCTAGTGCATTTTCAATGAGGAAGTTTTGGGGTAAAAACCAGGAAGGAGAGAAAAACTGCACTTTGCAGTTGGGACTGCCTGGCCAAAACAGCACAAGCTGTTTTGACAACCGTCTGAGGAGGGCTGAGGGAACAGCCTGTGGAAAGGGAGGCTGTTGGGGAAGGAGGAGCGATGTGGGAAGCAGCAGAGTGTGGCTCCACATGGTGATTAACCCTTGTTGCTGAGCTTTCCCAGGAAGGAGCTGTAGAGCAGGGGTCGGTGAGTGTCCGCAGCCAGGAGGGAGCACGGCACCGTGGCAGCACAGCGTGGCCCCGAGCAAGCTCTGCTCCATGTGGAAGTGCACACAGCCCCAGGGTTTACCACTCCATACAAACCCTCTATTGTTACTAACCAGCTATAAATAACCCTGGCCAGTACAATGTCTCATCCAGGAAGCAACACAAGTACAGCTTTTGACTCACTGAGCTGGTGAGAGCCAAGCCGGTTCCTCCAGCCAAAAACCCTGATGATGCTGCGCTTATCAGTGGAGAGGAAGGCTGGGCTCGTGTGCCAGGGCAGCTCGGGAAGTCAGGAGTCCAGGGCTGCAATCCTGGCTGTGGTACGCAATATCCACTTGGCCTTGGGCACATCATTTGTGTCCTGATACATATTTTCCTTTAGCAGTAGTAGTATTATTTCTCACAAATACTTTGAGCGCTTTGGCTCTCACTGACTTCTCCGCACACTTTGAACATCAGGGTGCTGATTACCTTTGCTTCAGTTTTCCTACCAGCAAACAGCAGTTGGAAAGAACAATAATGCAGGGAGGGCATCATAAATGGATGACCCTGCAGAGGTCTGCTCGTTCTGGAGCTTAGAGAGCTACAGTGCATGGTTTTATTGTTTCCCCTTTTCTTTCTCTGTCAGATGCTTGAAGCTTTCATCAGCCCCGATGACTCGCTGTCTGGGAGCTGCCAGTCGCTGGACAGGTCTGTGGACAGGTGAGTTGTGTGTGTCACCATGTTCACAAGCTGAACTGCAGCCTCTGCTCCATAGCGGGAGAGCAGCAGGATCAGTGGCATCCCCTGAGGTTTCTGTTGGGATGAGGATACACCTGAGCAAAGCAAATTTATCTTTATCGCTGAAAACCAGATCCTAGCAACAGATGTCTGTACAGTGGTATGGTTTGAATTGCTGTAGTCTGAGCTGGACAAAGACAGCCTGGCTTTGTGTGACCAGGTTTTCTTTTTTGTCTTTTGAGATGAAAATTCTCACAGAAATACAGAATGGTTTGGGTTGGATGGGATGTTAAAGATCATCCAGTTCCACCCCCCCCTGCCATGAGCAGGGACACCTTGTACTAGACCAGGTAGCTCAGAGCCCCATCCAATCTGGCCTTGGGCAGGGATGGGCATCCACAACTTCTCTGGGCAACCTGTGCCAGGGCCTCAGCACCCTCATAGCACCTCCTCTGCCTCTGGCTCTCTGCAGCCACCAGGTCAATATTCCATCAGCCTCTCCGTGCCTCCTCCTCCCTGGGCACGCTGTCTGCTCTTCACTGATCACTGGCAAACTCAGCAGCCCCTATGCAGTGCCAGCAGCCACAGACGTGTCAGTCAAGGTGCTGAGGACACCAGATGAGTAGTAACTAAGTTTAGCTGCTCAGCAGGAAACAACTGGGACACACTGTACTAACCCAGGCTGCGATTCAGTGGCTGGTGCCATTGAGCCTGGTCCCAGCTCACACGTGCACAGAAACCGTATGTTTGCTGCTGTGCAGGGTGAGCTGTGGATAAGACACAGTGTCCTTTTGGGAAGCAGTTCATTTTTTTTTCTGTCTGCATCAAAGATTTTCTGTTTTTTTTCCGCTGTTGCTGTTGCCATACGGCACCGAGGCTGCGTTCCAGCGGGCCTGTGCTGGGTTGATTGTGTAGCGTGCTTCGCGTTTGCAGCTCCGTGCGCCTTGGATCTGTCTCAGCATCGAGGTCCATTTCCTTTTCGTGGCTTTCAATAATTTCCTGTGATGTATTTGCTCATTGTTACGGCCGTATCGAAGCTGGATTCCTTGTGTTCCCAACCTCTCTGCCCCAGCTTTGCTTTTGCACAGATTTTGCCAGGAAGAACAGCAGAAGGAGCACGGGCTGGTTGTAGCACTCTGCTGTGATCTGAGAGAAGAGCTTTAAGGTTTTAGATCTCTGTTAGTGAGAGGGTGGCATGGCCTGATTTCACGTGCAAAGCAGGCAAATGTGTTCAGTCATGGGTCTGGGAGCTGGAAGAGGCACAAGGAGGCCTGTATTATTCCAAGGAAGAGGAATAAGTAGGACTATTCCTGCAAAGAGGTGGCGGAGGCCTTGCAGCCAGTTGCTTGGGATGGCATCAGCCCAAGAGGACAGAGTGAGTCACCAGGCTCAGTGACCAGGCTGAGGGTTAGGAACAGCACCACAAACTCCTCTTTGCCACAGCAGTGATCAGCTTTGACATGAGTAGGTTTCAGAGCATTTTACCAAGCTGGTTTCTACTCTGCGCCCATATTGTTAAAACAGAACCTGGAAAACCCGCGTGCCCAGATCACTCTTTAAGAGCTGAAATCCCCTTGCAGTACTTTTCCAGCCTCTCACTGTAGTTTAAAGACCTTGAGCCTTGAGGCACCAATCCCACACTCTCCCCCCTGGTCTCCTGGGAGGGTGCACGTTCCCAGCCGTGGTGCGGAGTCTCCGTGTGAGGAAGGTGGGATGTTGGAGAGAAGGGAAACCTGCGTGGACTGAGCGTGACTGAAGGACTCTGGTGTGTGCATCTGCAGCTGAGCGATGTTCGTGGAAAGCAGAGGTGTGTGGTTGAACACTCGAAGCTGAGGGAAAAGGAAGCTGCAGCCCTCCTTGTGTGCTGCCTCATGCACAGGGGTGAGGATCTTTGGCTGCTTCGTTTCAGCCTGGTGCCTGCAGCTTTTGCAGCATCCGTTTTGTTTGCCACAGGAACAAGCTGTGATCCAGCCAAAAAACCCCAATCTTCATTCTTGTGCAGGATGAGGATGGGAGCTCAGTAATCAGTGCAGCTTGTGGTTTATCCTGTCCTTTCCCTAGTCTATTAATTCCATAGCCTTTCTGATATAATAAATAAATCCTTTTTTTTTTTTCCATTGCTTTGCAGCCCTCCCTTTCCCCAAACCCCTGTTCCTGGAAGGAAGAGCCATCCCAAAGACGGTCTTGATTGCATGGGTGAGCACTTTTGGTGGTTTATATTTGCTGAAAAGTATTAAAAACATGTAGTAAAGAGGCTGCATAAAGACTATTAGAGAGATGGCACTGCATGAAAAGTAACAAAAAGCAATCAAGCAAATCAGCTCCATGGCTTAGGTAACACTTCAGAATTGACCCTGAAATGATCAAACATGAACATTCTCTAACATCAAAAAGCCCAGAGCATCAAACACAGGCAGGGCTGCTCTTGTCTTCATTAACCCTTCTTGACTCTGCAGCAATAGTGGTGGCCCTGAAGAACTTCTGGGCCTGGTTTGGAAATCAATTGACAGCAACAACAGCCCAAACGAGGCAGCTGGGGCCCTGAGGTGGATGGATGTAAGCAAGCAAAGCTGTTGAGACATCTGTGCTGGAAGGTGTTGCTGAGGGGGCCATGCTCTTGTGTTTGCAGACAACTGCAGGGTGCTGACAAGCTGGGAACAGCCTTGTAGGATCAGCTTTTGTCTCTCTCAGTACCTGGAAGTTGCCCTATTCAGGATCTCGACTTCCTACATAGCAAACCCCAGCTCTCTAGGGAGTTACACCTCTTCCACTTGCGTGAATAATAATCTGCCATAGTGCAAATGCTGTGAGAGAAACGGTATTGGTGCTTGCACAGATCATAGGTTACTGCTTAATCACTTATAAACATCCAGCTGGTTAAATAATGGAAACTCTGTAATATTGTAATGACTTGCACTATTAAAAATGAGCAAATGGCAGCCAGCCTGTGGCAGGATAACTCATTGCTGGCCTGAGGCAGGGTTTCCAGACTGAGCTGCAGAGATGAAGCTGCAGTCAGCCCTAGTTGCTGAAGGTTTTAATGCTTCCCCCGTGGCACTTTGTTCTGAGACACCTCTGGGCACCATTGCTCACACGTGGCTCACTGAGAACCTCTTGCCCTGTCCTTGTTGCTCCTCTTGCTGACCATATTTCAGCCATTATGTGCTCTTTTTGGCAATCACACCGAAGTGCAGCAGAGGCCAGGAACAGCCTCCGAGGAGCGGCTGCTGGCCCCAGGCTAAGACAAACAAACAATCAGAAGGGGCTGTGTCGTTAGAATTGGATGGAGGAAAAACAGCAGGTGAAAGAAGGGGGTGGAATGACAGATATTTTAATCTCAAGTTATTTGGTGCTACCAGCAATGGCTTCCTGTGCTGTAGTTTTTATTAAAAAAATATGTCCTTATCTTGCATGTCCATCCATCTCTCTCATCGTCCAGTGTCGAAAGTCTGATGGTCTTTAATCCCTGCTGTATATTCTATCTTTCTAGCATTTAAGAAAATAAATTTAAAAGTTTGGAGCTCTGGAGGTATAAATTGGTCCCTGGCTTTCAGAGGGGAGGAGTTGCATTTGAGAAGAAAGAGGGGAGTGATTATCTGGTGTTAGTCAAGTGCTGGATTTTTGCATTTCCTTGGAAATAGCTGATATCAGAGCAAAGTTTTTGGAGTAGATGTATCTAGACCTGACCCTGCCTGGCAGTTTTGTTTCCATGCTGATTTTTGCATTTTCCATGTGCAAATAAGATGTTTTAGTGCTCTGCCTTGGAAACCAGGCATGGCCTGTGTTAAGCCCCTGCCTTGCACTTGAACAATGTGGGCCTGGGTCCATAAAGTCAGCATCTGAACCTCTGCTTTAGGAGCACCAAGGGCAGTGTGTCTAACCCTGATTTTCCACTGAGGAGTTTGTGACTGTGGGCAGATTCCAGAGGGAGCCTTGGGGAACATAGGGTTGTATAAATGAACACCTTGTCACCTCCTTCTTGCCTGTAACTCTGTGTTTCCCATAAGAAACACTCCGGGCATTTGATACTGAGACGATCTCAGAAATATCTGTGTCTTCTTCCCTCCTGCCAGATTTTGACAGCCCATTCTGTGAGAGGTTTGGGAAAGGTGGGACGTTCCCGAGGCAGTACCATCTCTCCCAAAGTCGCAAGGACTACAGTGATGGTAAGGAAATGATGGAGGGAGGGGAGCGGTCCTTGATGGCTTGTGACAATGCCTGGGACTGGAAAGCCTTGGGAAGGAGACGTTTCTCATAAAGGGAGAGCCACCAAGTAATTTGGAATTCACTTGTGTATTCTGAAGGGCATTCTCTGTGAGACCTTGCGGCTGTGCTTTTGGGAAGTGCTGGGCATCTACAGCCTGTCCTCTGCTTACACCTCCTCTTTTAATTTAGCCATGGGAGTGACTGGCATTTCTCATCCCTGGCAGTATCAACCTTTCTATTCCCCTAAATTGCTTTCTTTTGAGGATGCTTTTTGTGACCTTTACAGCAGGTTTCTCACAGAGCTGTAGGAAATCCCCAAGCAATTTCAGGGTAGCAGTATCTGTTTGTTTGTCTGTTTTAAGCTGGTGAGCTTTGAGCTTTGGGGACCACTCCATCACCTTTTTCCTGCTCATTCTTTCACTGTATGAGACTGCAAGTTGTGGGAGGCAAAAATTCCCTTGGGAAAAACGTACTGAGGACGTGCAGAGAGCATACTGAGCTTTCCAGAATGGACTTCATCTCTCACTGACACCCCTGAGAAAGCAGGTCTGGCCCTGCTGTGTGGTCATTTGCATGTGGACTTAGGGGATGGCAGGGATAATTTGCAATGTAAATCCGTGCCTGTTCAGTGTTTAATTGTGATTAACAACCAACAAACCCCCGAAGTAATTAAACTGCTGCAACCCCCTCTGGAAACATCTGCATTAGATGTAATGCCTGCTGTTATCAACTCTTAAATTGAATTTAAAATCTTCGCAGGGCTCTGCTTCAGTTTCATTACACTTGCTTTGTTTAATCTGAAGGGGTGGGGGTCTGGGCAGTGATGTGAGAAGGTCGTGACAGGTGGATCCAAGCTGGTCCGTGTGTTCTGGCTGTAACTTTCCCCCTTTTCCCCTACAGGTCGAAGGACTTTCCCCAGGAGTTACTTCCCACAGGAGAACCTGTTTCAGCTTGTCCCTTCCAGCAGAACCAAGAGCTTTACTGGAGACAGCAAGCTCAGCACCTTGCAGTACGACGAGTACAGGCCCAAGTGTTGGAACAATTGCGAAAAGGGTCTGCAGGTCTTCAGCACCTCCCCTACGAAAGCCAGGAACTGTGAGTGAACCAAACCCCAGAGTGCCTGGGGTCTCAGCAGAGCTGGGGTTTGGCACAAAATTGAGTTACTGTGACCTGCTGAGTTACTGGGCATCAGCTATACCAGCTGTGGGTGAGCTTTGCACGCCCAACATAAAGCACGTTGCACCAGCTTCTGTGTCATGAGAAAGGTTTAGTGCAACACCCTGTGTCTTACCTTGGCCTTGGGCTGAGAGCTGTGCGGGCTCAGCCGGTGTTCAGCACTGGCTGGGTTGCAGATGATTTCTTGTGTGCTGCACTGTCAGTGTGGTCACGCAGCAGAAGCTTCCCAGAAGACTTGGGATATGGGAGCAAATGCATCCAGAGTTTCTGTTCTTGGCTCACATAGCTGTCACCCCAGCACCCAAAGAGGGTGTTGCAGGCTCCTCTGCTATTGTAAGACTGCCCATGATATAGAAGCTGGTGCATTTTTGGCCTGTTTAGTGATGGATAACATCCTAGGAATGACCAGTGAGATAAAACTCCTTACTGGTCCCTGCCTGGGCTGCTGCTCAGTCACCCTGTATCCTGCTAAACACTCCCACAGCAGAAGGGAAATTCCAGCGTTGGCTAAGAAAACAGTTTTTAGAGGAAAGACTCTTAATGAAGTAGTACTTTCTGGGATTTACTTCTGCTTTATGCTAATGCAGACTGGGAGACATTTCTCCCACACCAGTAGGACCAGTGCAGTTGAAACTGGTTTGTCTTGGTGCCCCTGGGAGAGAGTGGCTCACTGACTGCCCTGCACTCTGTATGCCAGGTGGACCCTGATGCTGAAGTCTCCCTGCTGCGCTCTTCTCTCAACCCTCTCCTCTCTCCTGTAGCCCTGCAGGCACCTGTGAACTGGAGACTGGGGAAGCTGCTGGGAAGAGGAGCTTTTGGGGAAGTTTATCTGTGCTACGATGCTGACACTGGGCGGGAGCTGTCGGTGAAGCAGGTGCCTTTCGACCCTGACAGCCAGGAGACAAGTAAAGTGAGTACAAGGGCAGGGCTGTTCTGAGGCACCTTGGGGAACTGGGGGCTGGGGCCGTGTCCCTGATGGAAGGCAGGTATTTTTTCCCCTCTCTGGAGTAGTCCTGAATGGCTCGTGGCACTACTCTGAGTTCTGTGGTGACTTCTCTGCCTCCCTTGGTCACACTGGCCTGCTCTGTCTCAGCTATCATCTCTTGCAGGTCTGTCTGATTTTCCTTAATTTCGTCCTTCTTGCTCCTTTCACCTTCTTCCCACTCTGGGCAGTGACACTTTTCCAGAAAAACTCCTTAAACACAAGTAATAATAAGTGAACTTGTCTCAAAAAGACACGCCCTGTCTTTCCCCTTGCCTTTCTCTTAGGGCAGTGGTCCTCATTTCTGAGCCTCGTGTGGCCAGTGTCTTCATGGGCAGCTTCTCAGCTGCTACAGAAACCGTGCTCAGCATGGAGCAGTGTTTATGTCCTATTCCCAAAGACGCTATTCCCTTTCATCAGGAAGCCTGTTTTGTTACAGGAGGTGAATGCTTTAGAATGTGAGATTCAGCTGTTGAAGACTCTCCGTCACGACAGGATCGTGCAGTACTACGGGTGCCTGCGGGATCCTGAGGAGAAGAAGCTGTCTATCTTTGTGGAATACATGCCAGGGGTAAGTGTGGCTCCTGCTAGAGACTGTCCTGAGTGGCAGAAAACAGATTTAGAGTGTCCTGGACTTTGGTGGAATTTGATTCTGTCCAGCTGAGCTGGTCTATAGCTGATGAACCAAACCAAAGCAGTGGATGCATCCCTAAGGCTTGGGAAAGCTTAGGATGTGAGTCAGATGTCATGGTGAAGCCCCTCAGCATGCACTGGGTGAAATGAAAAGCCTTGCAGGCAGGTTTTAGGTTTGAATCCTGAAGCAGGGTGTGTTCACAGTCTGGAATCTGAGCTTGGTGAATGTGGGACATGATCCAGGTCTTGCTCCAAACACTGTGGCCTGAGCCCATCCTTAAGTATTTACTGCAAATCCCTGCAGGAAAAGCTAATAGTACAACTGTCCACCCACAGCTGTCACCAATTATTTGTGGCTTTCAGCACGTGTGTATTAAAAACAGTGTTACTCACTTACAGTCTTCTCTTGAGGACGGAGCTTCTTGTGGGCAGCGTTGTCCTCTTGTGCAGGAGTGGCTTCGATTTGTGGCTTTGCTGATATAGGATGAAATAGCCATGGGGAAAAAGATCAGAATGCTTTGAGGGAGTTTAAGCAGGGGCTGGACAATGTACACGGATGAGTTGAGCATCTCTGTGTTTGGGAGCTTGTGAATTACATCAGCCATTAGACTGGTGGTGTAAAACAGCATAATGGTATTTACATTGCTGGAGGATCTGTTCTCCTAAGTCCCTCCTGTCCAGCTGGATTTATTCCCCAGAGTGTGGGAGAATAAACTCTTGTTTATACAGAGATTTGTAAGGTCAGAAGGGACAATTAAGTCATCTGGTTGCAAATAATTTTGGTTGTTAGTAAACATGCTAGAGGCTCTCCGAACACATCTTGCATGTGAGTGATCAGGTGGACTTCCACGCCTCTGAGTCCCTTCCGAGCCCTGTGCTCCCTCTATCCCTGTGGGCATCTCACCTTCGGGCCCTACCACAAGGCATGGACCCAGAGGAGTAAATCCCAGGAATTCCAGCAGTTCCTTTGCTGCTTATTCCACAGCGTGCTGATGTTTGTTGGCAGCCAGGAAACCAGCATTTGATGCTGGGGCAGTGTCCAGCAGGGCTGGAAATTCAGTGTTTGTTTTTTTAAATGATAAAGCTGAGCTCTGACCAAATAGAGATTGACTTTGCTGCTGCAACAACAGCTCGTTTCACAAAAGCAGCTCAGGCCTCTGGTTTCCAAGGCCAGTGGAAGTGAGGGAGTTCCCAAACCTTGCAGGACAGCAGCTCTGCAAAGCGGAGTCTGGCCAAGCTTCCAGTTCAAGACAGTCAGCTTGGCAAAATCTTCACAGGGCCAAGTTTGGGGGCACCCTTAGCCTGCCATTTTTATTATGGCCCCCAGTTAATAGCTGACCCTGTAGTTTCTGTCCTGCCCATAAACTTGTTTTTTAAATCTATGCTTGGAAAACAGAATGGTCCATTTGACCACAGGCCTCAAAGAACCTGTTTCCCCTTCTTGTTTGATATCCCCTCATCAGGGTGAGGGAGGGCCGGATAAGAAATCTATTTTGGTTGTGGCGGGGGAACATACCCTGCATACAGGTTATGTGAGGGGGTCATTTAGAGCATCTCGGGTTGCTTCAGAGTGCTGAGAAAGGAAAAGGAGAGGCCCATCCACAGGATCACCACCAGCCTTAAAAGAAGCCAAAACAGTAGCTGGGCAGAGCAACAGCAGAGATGGGTGGATGTGGAAAAGCTAAAACAGTTTGATGGGCTGGCTTGGAGCAGAGCAGCCACTGTTCCCAGAACGAGACTGGCAATCTTGGATCAACCCCGGAGCTGCAGGACAGGCAGAAGTAGGATGAGTTTCCCCTCCCACTTCCCAGCTAACCTGAATACTGGAGATAGAGCTGAGTGTGAACCCCAAATCTGCCTCTGGTTCATCCCTGCTAAAACCCATCTCTGGCGCAGTGAGACACATCCATTTCCAAGTGGCCTGAAAATAAAGCTAAAACCAAGGGAGTGATAAACATCTGCACTCCTTCCTCCTTTCCTCTTTCATCAATACAGTCAAACCAGTTTGAGCCTCCATGCCTGGGTCAGAAATTCAAGGACTTGAAAATTATCTACCCTGGGTGGTCTTGTTGGAGCAGTCCCTTATGGGGCTGGTTGTCCCTCATGGCTGTAGGTGCTCCTTGCTGTGCAAAGTTTTGGGAGGAGGCTTTCAAAGACTGACTCGTTATCTTGGCCCTAAAGAACTGTCTCTCTACAAGCCCCTGAAAGGAGATTGTAGACCGGTGGGAGTTGGGTCTTTTCTCTCAGGTAACAAGTGAAAGGAAAAGAGGACATGGCCTCAAGTTGCACCAGCAGAGATTTAGATTGGAGCAATTCCTTCACTGAAAGGGTTGTCAAGCATCAGAACAGGCTGCTCAGGGAAGTGGTGGAATCACCATCATTGGAAATGCTCAAAAAACCGCATGATTTAGTGGCAGACCTGGCAGTGCTGGGGTAATGATTGGAATGGATGGTCTCACTGGTTTTTTCCAACCGTAAAGATTCTATGAATCTAATTAATCGAGTCGATCTTCTCATTTGAGTTGGAATTCCTCGTCAGTTTGGTCCTTCTCCACGAACTGTCGGTGACACCCCTGCAGCCACTAGAGGGGGAAAAAGATCTGTGGTGTTGGCAGGTGGAAGCTCTGACAGGCACCGAACCATACCTTGATTTCCCCAGGGATCTGGGACACGAGGACAAGTCTTCACTCTGTTCAGCACTTAGTGGATTTTTGCTGTTTCTACAAAGAGGGATTTGGTGTTTTGGGGGTTTTTTTTTGAGCTGGAAGACAGAGTGGTCAGGAGGGTTTAAGAAGTTGCTGTGTTGTGATTGTTCCTCTGGTCCTTACGGTTGGTGCGTGTTGGTTCTCTGCAACAGGGCTCGATAAAGGACCAGCTAAAAGCTTACGGTGCTCTGACCGAGAACGTCACACGGAAGTACACCAGGCAGATCCTGCAGGGAGTCTTCTACCTACACAGCAACATGATTGTCCACAGGGATATTAAAGGTGAGTGGATAGTGCAGAGAAGCTTCTTGCTTGCCTGGGTTTGTTCAGCCCAGCCTCCCCCTGCCCCAGTACAAATTCCTGTGCACAGCACAGCGCTGGGATCTGCTATTTGAAGTATTTTTGCCCCTGCCCTTCACCAGCTTGAACCATGAAAATCTTGAGCAAGCAGCTGAAACCAAAATCTTGTGCTGTCTTGTCTCTCGAGGGATTATTGGTAACTGCCCTTACACTTCTGAAAAACAGCCAAGGACTGAGAGGCTCTGGCATTTGGAGAGGTCTGAGGCTCCTTTCTGCTGTCTGTGCGTGGGGAGGATGATCTGTTGGCCCCCATGCACTGCTCATTTTTGGGAAACCTGCTGAGTGAGGGGATGCTGGTGGGAGTCAACCCTACTGGAGAGCAGCTGCCTTAGGAGAAAAGGATTTGATGCAATGCAGAGTCCAACCCACCACAGCCCTTTGGGCTCCTTCCTGCCTGGCTCTTTGCCTGTGTCTTTCCTGCTCGCCTCAATTGAGGTTGCTGCTTCACCTCTTGGGGGTCTTGTCTTTGCTTTTCACCCCAGGTGCCAATATTCTGAGAGATTCTGCTGGAAATGTGAAACTTGGAGATTTTGGGGCCAGCAAACGCATCCAGACCATCTGCATGTCTGGAACTGGGATTAAATCTGTCACGGGAACACCATACTGGATGAGCCCGGAGGTCATCAGTGGAGAGGGCTATGGAAGGAAAGCTGATGTGTGGTAAGGAACGCAGTAAAAACCCCACCACTGCTGCTAAAATCAAACAATCCTTTTGGGAGGCTGTAATGGGAGCAACAGGTGTAGCTAGTAGTTGGAAGCAGTGCAAAGGATGGAGAATAGGAGATACATGTTAGGATCAACCGTGCAGATATCCAGAGGGAACGTGTTGTAGCTAAGTTCCCAAAACAGGAGCACTCAGAATCACAGCTTGCTTTTGGAAGCTCTCATCTTGTGTGAGTCTCACGTCCAGCTCAACCCCATAACTGCTTTTTCATTCTGGAAAGCAGGTTGATAAAAAAAGCTTGCTAAAAGAGCGGTTGAGTTTTGGTGGCCCTGACTTTGGGTTTACTAAGCCCAGCTCAGAGGCTCAGGGGATCTTCAGTGGCCTTCCCAAATCTGCTGCTGGATGTTTGCTTGTGGCTCAGGCACAAAGACAACCAAAATCATTGGCTGCTTGTGAATGTTTTGATCTGTGCAGGATGGACATATGGAGCCTGGAAGAGTTGGGATAACCCTACTAATCTTCCCAGTATTGGAGGAGGAAGCACTGTCTTCACAGTGTGCTTTCCACTGGGTACCCAAGCAAAGAGGGTCAACAAAAAATAATCCAAGAGAACCCTGTTTGGGTGGGAAAACCTAGAAAGTCCCTAGCAGGTGTCCATGTACCCTGCACAACCTGCTCTGGCTGATGGGAGGCAAATGTTTAATTTTTAGATTTTTTAGGATGATCAATAGGATAGATTTAGAATAGGTTTAATTTTTCAGGATCAATTATAAATAGAGGTGGCAGAGTATCTCTGCCAAGACCGGGATTTTTGAGAAAGCTGAGGGAAACCTCTCAGGCTCTTTGCTGCTCATCCC
>VYZQ01040195.1:9185-25212 GCA_013400655.1 Mystacornis crossleyi
TGAACACAGCACTACATTAACGTGTTGTGACCATAGCACTACATTAACGTGTTGTGACCAGATTCTCGAAGAGGAAAGACTTGACAGGGCACCTACAGCTTAAAGAGTGTGAAGAGACATGAACTACAGGTAAAAACTTACGATCAGTTCTTAAAAATCCAGGATTTTTGTGGGAACTTACACTTCAGATACAGAGATTAACTCAGTCTTGATGTAGCCGTTTCCCTTGGGACCATCCAAATCCATTGGTTCTGGTGCTTCAAGGAGAAAAAAAGCTTGTGGGTTTTTTTTCCCCAGCAGGTTTACATCACATTTTCATCTTTATTGTACCAAAAATATAGCCTATGACCCAGATAACGTGCAATTCTCTCTGCCATGCAGTTTACAGCGCTATGGTTAATTTATTCCATTTTTAGTCAGTTTTCCCTTTTCTCCTATAGAAGATGGCAAAGAAAGCCCTCCCCTAACCAGTCACGGTCCAGGCTGCTAGTGGGAACCACCAATTCTGAAACAGCTCACGGGCTCACATGACAGCTGAGTTGGAGGGCCAGTGACAATTAGGGGTTTCAGTTTTTGATCTGATTAGATCTCATGTTGTGTGCCTCTTTAAAAACAGACTTTTTCTTAACCTCTAAACATGGGACAGGCTGCCAAGACATTCAGGCCAACTGCTCCCTTTCTTTGCATGCCACAGAAATGGTACAGTGCCCCAGCAGCTCAGGAACAACCAGACAAGCTAAAAGCTAAAGAGCCCCTCATGGCACTCACCCTCCTTAGGCCTGGAGTAGTACTTGCCAAAGGCGTTGTCTTTGGGTGTATTCGGGTACAGGAATCGCAGTGGGTTTTCAGGAATGTTTTCGGCTGCCATCACTTTGTAATTGCGGATGATGTCGGGGAAGGTCACAGCAGAGAGCTCCTTCTTGGTGTAGGGTTCTACTGAGTGGAACTGGAGCTCTGCAGAGGAGAGAAGCAGTGACTCTTAAAGCTGGTTTCGAAGTTTTTTTCTGGAAAAGCTTCAGAAAAGCTGCAGCCACTTCCACAAATTCAGAGTTCACGTGAGCAAAAGGCTTGCCTGGATGACACCTACAGTGCTGCAGTAAATATTTAATGCCTGTCAAAGGGAGCATAATTGTTCTGTGGGGTAAGGAGGCACGGGGGATATAGCACATAGTGATGGCTCTTGGCGTGTTTTGTACTCAGAACGACTGGTGTGACTTGTCCATGGAAATTAACTGCACTATTTCATTAACTAATTTAGGTTGTGCTGCCTTTCTAACCTTCTTCCAAATTATGTAATTCAAACTCTGCTGCCTATTAGGAAGTTTGATCCAAATACATCACTTGAGGCTTTTATGAATCATCGAGAGAGACAGATAAGAATTCTTGAATGCTCCAAATACTATCAACGTTCTTTTGCTTAACTTTGGATGTCTCAGGTATGAAGGCAGCAAAGGGAAAGAAGTCACACAAGTACATTCAGCAGTTTCTCTTCCACCTGTTGCAGCTTTTGGGCTCACCACAGTGAGGTGGCAGCAGCTGCCCCATGCTGGCGAGGGGCCTGTGTAATTAGTGTGGGAAGGGGAGAGCCCTGACTGGGTACAAGGGAAGTTATAACTTTTTGCAGCTATGATGCCTCCAGGCTTCCTTAAGATGAGAAACGAGTCCAGCTCACTCCTTCAAAGAAGCAAGCTCTTTGTTGATCCTTTTGGACACCGGGAGGAAGGAGAACTTCTTGGAAAATGAAGTGAGTATGTAATTTACCTAGGGGGAGTATGGGAAGGAAGGAGCAAAAGCTGCATTTGGGTTTGGAAGGAGATGCAGGGGAGTGTGTACTAAAAGCTGGAGGAGAGCCTAGGGAGGCAGGGAAGACAGTTTAGGCAGTTTTTCCTGCCAAACTTCTAGGCCAGAAGCAGGGCCTGGGAAGTGCTCCTTGTCCTAGCTGAAACCTTGACCAGCTCATCCTGTGGTGTGAGTTACCCCAAGTGTGGCGTGTCCCTGCTAGTGCTTGTGCCCTGCTGCTGCAGGGGCTTGTGCTGGTCCTCAGGGTGGAGGAGAAGGGCATAAAGACTTCTTGGTCTGATGCAAGTACATCAGCAAAGGGTCTCTGCTGCTGACTTACCGTTCTGAGCTCCCTCTACCCAAGTAAACGTGATTGCTCCCTCCCTGCTGCTTTCACTGAATCTCAGTAAAAATGTTCCTGGGCTCTGGTCCTTCAGCAGAGCACGTTCTCTCTCTTTGCTGATGAAACCCACGATGCAGCTGTAATGTTGGAAAGAAAGAGCTGAGTTACTCCTCGACATAAAACCTAAGCTGTGCTGGGCTAGTTAGGAAAGCTAAAAAGCTTTCCTCACTTTAAAAAGATAAAGTACTGGTGAAAGCCTCACAGAAGGCTTTGTCCTGTGAACAGCTGGCAGCAGGACTGACTGGCTGCAGTCAGGTGGTGATTCATGCCCTGCGGCAGCCATGAATCACCACAGCTTGCCTCAGCACTCTCACTTTGGCCTGGGGGCTTATACAAACATCTGAACTTGGAACAAAAGAGATTGTCCGTTTTGCTGTCAAAGCTGGGCTGGGGGAGCAGAAGTGAAGTTACATGTGCGTAACAGGGTCAGATCCCAGCTAGCAGTTAGTTTTTACTTCAAAAGTATGCTGAGGAACAGTGGTTTCTCCTTTTTGGCTGATGAAACAAACTTTGCTAGCTGCCAGATTACACTCTTACAGGTGTGGGGTTTGCTTTGATCTAGAAATGTCAATTCCAGTTTTATTCTGTGCTTTAAAAAAAAAAAAATCAGCATTTTGGCTAGTCCGGTGCCTATTTGTTCCCCTACGCTTTGACTTTGCTTTGGTCCCTGTGCATGTTTTCCACAGGAACCGTAAAGCTTGTGTGACTTACTCACTATGCTCAGCAGATGTTACTGCCCAAGGAGACTGGTGTGGTAATTATAAGAGATGGATTGATCGGAACAGGTACTGCAGAAGGAGTTGTTCAGGTCAGTACTAGGCTATAACCCTGGCCAAGCCCCAGCTGTTTGGTGTTGGTTGGTATTTTGCCTTTTTTTTTTCCAAAGGTCAGAACTCCTCAGCTTCTTATTCCTCAAAATACTCCATCAATAATGAACTTTGGAGTACTATGACTGTCCTTGTGTGCATTAAATTAGGGAAAGTGGGTTTTGTACAAAAAAATACTAAATAATCCTAATTTTGCTTAGAATTTCAGATGCTGTAAGCCGCCCTGTTGTTTGGGGGTTTGATTGGTGAGTTTTGTCTTTTGTTTGGTTTAAATGCCATGCTCTAGGTAACAAATGTGTTCAGTAGTCAATATCCTGTGTATGAGGGAAGTCTTTTGCCTTCCTATCTCTCAAGTATGAAGAAAGGCAAGTGGTCTTGAGGCTGTATTACCCTTTTGTACAGAAGGGGAGTCTCTGCTATTCAAGCCTGTACCAAATCCACGTGTAATCCCAATCCCAGAACTGCCACTCTGCTTCTGTAATGGTGGCAAATATTCTCACTGCACTGCAGCCCCCTCAGCAAAGAAATGGGGAGGTTTGGGGCAGTGGAACAAGGCTCGAACTACACAGGGCTTTGACAGAACTGCAGCTGGGAGGTTAAAAATGTGAACCTCACTGCTGAATGTAGCAAGACAAAGCAATCCTGCTGCTGTAGATCCTGCAGAATTGTGGGATACTGGGATGCTCCACTGTGAGTGTGCTATTTGATGAGGTTTCATAATGTGGCTAAAGCTAAAATGCAGGATTGTGACTTTGGATAAGCCTAGTTTGGGCAGAATTACTTCCAAAATCGGAAATCCCAGAACGAAAAGTTTACTAAACCAGTATTAAAGGGCAAATGAAACTGTGTTCCCATCTGGCAGAGTCCCCCTACTTAGTAATACTGTTAAAATCAGTGAAGACTGCCGGGTTCTGGGCCCACAGTGCAGGCACAGGCATTCCGAGTCTGGCTGCTGCCACCTCCAGGCCGCTCACAGTAACTCTCTTTGGGCAGGGAGTTTGATTTTTTTGGTTTTTAAAATGGCTATCACTATGACTTAAAACTTTCTTGTGC
Organism: Mystacornis crossleyi; assembly: GCA_013400655.1. Lineage (NCBI taxonomy): Eukaryota > Metazoa > Chordata > Aves > Passeriformes > Timaliidae > Mystacornis > Mystacornis crossleyi. Next base: position 13,248 of record VYZQ01040195.1, read on the forward strand.
TTCAGTTTTTCTTGGCTGCATTCTAAGATGCAGAAAGAACCGTCTTACAGTGGGAGCAGAGGAAAAACAAAATAAAATCTAACATTCAAAGCCCTGCTCTGTGACTTAAACGGGACAACGTGGCCATCAGATGTTCTGGCTTTTAGCAGCTGCCTCATCAGAGGATTCCTCACTACTACAATTCATTTGCTGGTCAAATTTTTCTGGTTTCAAGTTCCACTCTCTGCACAAACAACCTCCCAACCTGAGGGTGCAACTGCTAGCCTAACAGTAAGGTCTGAGGCAATGACCACATCTCTAACTTCACTCAGGTCTTACCCATCATTCCAGAGACACAGGAGATGCTTCTTAATAAGCTCCAGGATTCCCTCAATCCACAGCCAAAAGGGGAAATTTTTATCATTTATATTTTCCTGAAATTCAGAATATGGAAAGGCAGGGATGGGAGTGGGGAGAACAGGGATAATCAGACATGAGTTTTGTTAAGCAGAGAGGAAAGCAATGTTTCAATCCTGCCACTGTCTACTTGTTCTTGACTTTTTCTCCCTTCTTCTCTTTTCCCACCCTCCCCGTATTCTCTTATGACTCTCCTTCTGTCTCTCCACTCCAGAAGGACAGGAACTATTGGCAATGAAGCATGTACTGAATCTTGAGGCAAGGGGCAGCATGAGAAAAATGCCTGTCTGAGCCTCCAGTACCCACCAGTATGTGATCCATCACCTCTCACATGCAACAACCCTGGTCTAAGAGCAGATAAAAGGCTCTTGTTCCTGCCTGGGTGCTATCCTTATTGGAGCTGTTGGACATCCAAACCCATGCCATTGGGGTTTTTGACTGGGCTGGCTAGCAGAAGCCTTAGAGACACTTCCTGTTGAGACCTGGATCTCAATTTCTCAGGAGACATCCATATTAATGATTTTGAGTGCTTGTAGGTCACCAGAGCCTTGCTCTTTCCCTGGAGTCTGCTCCTGGCTGTTGTGATCCCCTACTTGTCTATACCAGTTCAGGGTCTAAAGCCAAAGAAAATGTGAAGAGTCCTCCTGTCTTGCTGCAGCCAGGGTTGTGAAATCCCATGGTGTGGCTTTCTGTCATCATATTGACCCTCCTGGCCACCCTGTGTTAATCCTCACCCTAATCCAGTTGCCTCTGGTCAGGGAAATGTCCTTCACTAAGACACAGAAGAATTGTTTATCTTGCTGGTTGTTTTGTTTACATTTTCTGTAACAGTCAAAATGTAGAACTATTCTATTAATAGCAGCTGCATTAATAATAATAATGAAGGTGCTGTGTTTGAGAGATATGTTTTTTTTTCTATGGCGTTTACATGGATCAAAAGCAGTCTCAAAATCATCTACTCCTTGCCATTGCAAGCTGTTTTTCCTCCTCCTGTTGCTACTTTAACCTCACCACCAAAGCCTCCTGTGACCTTGTAAGAATAATACATAGAATAATTAGGGGATGCTACTAAAAAAGAAGGCACGTTGTGGGGAGGAAAGCAAACAAAAAAAGCCCTAACAAAACCCACAGTAAAGTAAGATGAGATCCCTCTTCCATCTCAGTTTTTAAAGCTGTGTTCGTACCTTGCAGAATCTCGTCCAAGGAATAAGGCCATCCTGAGATCCTCCGTTTGTTGGCCCTGAACACAATAAATTTGACTTCAGTCATGTTCCATAAGTTAATTAGTAAGGCTAAAAGTACTTAGAAACCCAAGTTCTGAGTGTTTATTTGGAATTCAGCTGTTGGACTAAGAAAGAGAAGGAAGGTCAGGCTGCTGTGCTTTCACAGCCGGCGCAGGGGAGGTTGCACAGTTCCCCTCTGGGAGGTTTTCTGATAACAAATCTGTGTGAGCAGCCCTTGCGTAATGGGAACCAATCCATCCTGACGCTTCCTGTGCTGCACGGACACTTGCCAGCTTCAAAATGCTTCCAGGAGGGAGACTGAACCCTTGCACAGCTCTTGCCAGCACAACAAGAAGATTGCAGTGCACGAGCTCCTCTGCAGGGGCTCAGCAGACCCTGCAGCATTTCTCTGAGATTAAGCACTTTGCTCTCTTCATTCTGGTGACTTGCAGCTTTTGCCCCAGAAACTCTTGACTCCTAGGTCTACCCCAACCACACACTCATCTTATTCCTGTTGCAGTTGTTTCCCCCAGCCTTGTTTTTATGTCTACAGTGTTTCATAACCATATCCAAACCACAAAGAAAAGCCCTGTGCTGTGACTACAGTAGTTGGAGTTTTGCAGACCCTGACTGTAGTCAGAGCCAAATTCTTTCCATTAACGATCATGCTATGGCTTCCAATAAATATGCTTTTTTCTAAAAAAGCATATTTTCTAAAAATAAACTGGGTTAGGGAGCTTGTTACAGATACTGCTGGTGTTAAGGGAGCAAGATTCTGTCAACTTTCACATTGCAAAACCACCAGCCAGGTTGTACCCTGGCACCCTGCTGGTTCTGTCTCCTTGCACCAAGGAATCCTGAATCTAAAGTGATCAGCAACCAGGATTTTTTCAGCTGGGTGATATTTTTACCTATAGAGATAAGATTTAAGTAGCAACCCTACCATTACTAGAGCTTGATAAAATCCCTGTAGTTCTGAAATGCAAATTTTCCATAGAAATATATCACTGGTCTCTTTGTGTTGGTTAATTAAATAAAAAAAGTTATTCTCCTTGTAGAATTTTGAAGAGTAATCTAATAAATTAACAGCTTTTTTTCAGATCTTATGTCTTGGGGGAATTAGAAAGTGGAATGCTGTACTTGCCACCTAGATACACTAATTGCAAATACCTTTAAATACAGCTTTTTCCTGACACTTCAGGTTGGTGAAATATACTAAATCAACAGTATTTTTCATATAGAAAGATCAGTGTGCAAGATCAGTACCAGTGTCAAGTGCCCTGCCTACTCAGGCAAACTGCAAGGGGTTTGGAATAACCCCGTGGCTGATGAGGCTTTTACTAAGGACACTCGTGTGGGAGATAATTCAGTTTGATATCCTTTAGCAGTTTCATAGTGTTTGCATGCTGATACTGCAACTGTGTTTATGCAGAGTGAATCCCCACTGTAGCTGGGGGCATGCGTGAAGTTCAAATGAATGGAGGTGGATTTAAAAACAAAACCCAAAAGATGCCAAGAAACAGCCACTTCAAAGACTGACTAAACGTGTGTTACTTCAGAAGGCAGAATTAGGCCCAATCTGTGTTGCTCTAATGCACAGAACTCCTAAGTTAGCACGGCAGATTTTTTTCATGACATGATCTCATTTACAAACTCTGCCATACTGAAAAGTGGAAAATGCTTCATTGTTACAAAGTTATAGTGTATGAGGGGAAGAGGTGTGAGAGGAAAGGAAAACTTAAAATGGGCTGCAGGAAAAGATGCAGAATTAGCTTCAATTCAAACAGGCCATCTGTGATGAAAGCAGACCATACCAAGAAGCTTCTCTCCCAGCATGCTCAGCTGATCTGCATTAAGTCCTCTCTTTGTTACAGAAGAAAACTGCCAACTCAGAACTTCAGAAAGCTTAGACCACTTTGCACAAGGTGGATTCAGAAAGAAAGACAGGTTCTAGAATGGAAGAGAAAAATACAAGCTATAGTTACTTAACATTAATTTTGGAATGCCACTCGAATTTATAAAAGCGTATTGCCAAAACAAACTCTAGATTTAAGAACAGATGTCAGCCTGAGAAGAAGCTCTGCAGAAGCAGGCAGCTGTTCTTTCAGGCACTCTTTACCAGGAAAAGCAATCTCTGGGGCTCTGGGTATGTCTTCTCCCACTGGGCAGAATTGCTGGATTATGCAAGTGCACCATAATTGAGTTCTTGCATGTTCATTTGTCATAGTGTATATCCTGAATACATGTATGCTACCCTAATCTGGGTTTCAAACATTGCTCTGTTTATGTCAGGGAAGCCACTGCCCCTCTCTACCCCTGAAACTCATTAAGAGTCATCTGCAGAGCTAAAATGCAGCAGCCACTTGCATACAATGCTTGAAAATTAGATATAGTACCTGATACAATATTTTTTTCCTGCAAATACCTTGGGATCAGTAGACAGCATGTTGAACCACAAGATAGAAGCCCATCCACTGGGAAGCTGGCTCACGTTTGAGATCACAACAATGGGAAGGGATGTGGTCTGAAAGGGGCACAAAAAGAAACATGTCAGGTTACCCTGCACTGCTGCCACAATCCTCCTTGAGATTATTCACAAACACATTTCAATTTCCTGCTTGCATAGTCTTGACTTTTTCAATAGAAGTTGGTATGTAGGGGAGAAAATATCAGTATGATGAAATACTAGAAAGACTTGGGTAATTTTTGTCTAATAAAGACTTTCATTTAGTGTCAGTTATGACAGCACTGATAGTGAGAGTAAAGTTCATAGCACACTGCTTCTGAAATAAATGTAAACTGATAACCAACCCTGTGGTTTAAGCCCTCTAGGTATCAGACACTTTGCAAAGCACATCTATTCTTATTTACCCAGAGATCTGACAGCATTCTCTCTCTGTGTCTATACAGAGTTGTTGTGAAGTGTCATTCCCATACTTTGAAATAACTGAAAGTGCTTGATATCCCAGTACTTAAAAAAAAGGAAAAAAAAAGAGAGAGAAAAGTTTAGATTGTCAGCACGAGTGACACACAGGAACTGAAGTCCATCTGTTTCATACATAAGACATACCTCTAGGTCTATTACCAAACCAGGCTGGCACAGCTGTGTCTCAAAACTCAGAGAGTGAAGCTCTTCTGTTACAATGAGAGGACCCTTAAAAAAAAAACACAAAAGAAAACTTCTCAGGGACTGAAAAGTCCTAGGGTGAAGTAACGGAGCTTTATCATAGAGAAAACTCTTTTTTGCCCATGGGCACATGCTCTAGACCTCAGTAAGAGCTTACAGGTCAGAGTCAAGTGACAGTGCTGACTTCCTAAAACTGCCTCTTCAGGCACATATTTTTTAGGCTTTTTGTGGCTACTACCTACAATCCATAGAAAAATCTGTGCTAGCCAGGAAGCCCTGTTAAAGGCAGATGCCAGTGTGGGGGAGTCCCTCACTGCCATTCTGGCAGTAGCTCTCCTTGCAGACTCTTCCTACATGGATTGCTTTGTAGAAATACTGAACTCCTCTCCTATGATACCTCATCCCATGTGTGTCTTCATGGGTCTGGTCAGAGAGCATTGTCTTAAAGGAATGCCTTGTTAGTATTACGCTGAAACTTTGCAAAGAAAAGGTTAGGGCTGCTTACCTCATTTGTTCTGCTCCCTGCATTTTTCTGTTCTTTCAGTTGCTGCAAACAAACAAAAACCCCTGTCACTCGTTTATGTCAGCCACAAATGGAAGTGGTAGAGGAGGTTTGCATGCTCTACTTGCTCAACTGTATGCAAACTTGCTGCTCTAGTGTCTGAGTCTATTTGGTTCTAAGCTGTGGGAGCCAAAGGATTAAACTGTAGGTAACTACTGCTCTTTTATAAACTGTTCATCTGTGAAAAAAGATATTGCACAGTTATGATGCAATGCCTTTACGTAAGATAACAGAATAAAAACAGAAGAAGTATGAAATCAGGAGCAGATAGAATACTGGTTTATCAAAGTACCCCTCTGAATTGGATGATAAACTCTAGACAGTCTCAGTCCTGGACAATGAAGGGAGAGTTCCCCGTTCCCTGGTTCTGGACTTGCATTTTTGCTTCCCTGTTGTAGGAAGGAACCAATCTGTTCCCTCACAACGTGCACATCAGAAGTGTTGTACAGTCCGCCAAAGGCACTGACTTCCTTGCAGCTGCCCGCGCCTTGACAATTTTCATCTTCCAGACTCAAAGCTCTTTAAACTATTCCAAGCTGCCCTACCTATGGACCTCCCTCTGAAAGACCCAAACCAGCCTTTCTAGGCTTTTTTAACCTTCTCCTCCAAAGAACCCATCGCAGCATAAGCTGTATGGCAGCAAATACTCGTTTGTATTCCTGTCCCTATTTCAGTGACAAGCAATCACATTTTGATTGGAACAGGCCAAATATTTCAAAAAGGACAGAACAAAGAAAAAGGAGAGATAATCACAGTTCCTCTTTACACAAAAGTAAATAATGACTTCAGTAACAAAAGCAATTTGTTTCCTTCCTACCACACTCTACCCACAAAATTAAGTGGCTGTATCAGTAAATGAAACAAAAAACCAACCCCCTACCAAGTGCCTGAATTCTGCTGCTAGACTTCCATTTGTAGATTCTTCCATATTCATTACTTTTGTGTTTGTTCCCAAAATATTAAATTTCCTGAACCTACACAAAGAGAGAAAACATAATTAAATCTCACATTCATTGAAAGAACCTAACATTAATATACCAAACTGATGCCACCTACCCTTTGACTGAGTTCTTCTCAGTTACATCTCTGTCAAGAAAAAAAAATGACAAAATAAGAATATTTTAAAGATTCTGCCAGAGACAGAGAAAATGTGCATGTTTTAGTAGCTGACGGAGCTGATTGAGAACTGGTAAAATGCTTTTGTGAAATTCTTGTGCAAAAGATGAGGCAACTGGTTCAAGCAGTCAAAATAAATACTGTGCTACACAGCCTCTGTTTTACTGAGGCTTAATATTGCTATGGAGGCTTCATATTCAAAGCAAGCACTTTCTTTTACTATATATATTCTTTCCTCTTGTGCTGAGGAAAAAAATAGTTCTGCCACTCTAAATCTGCTTTTAAACTTGTTGAATAAATTGCTGCATCACTTGAATTGGTTTTCCCAGCACTTGGGATCTTACTGAGTTGCATTCTGTCTAGTGCACTTCTCAAACCCTCACCTCCCACAACCACATAAGAATTTTTTTTAACTTTTTCCCTATTCTATGCAAGTTTCTGGACCCTAGAGCCATTTCAAGTGAACAAAACTACTTGGCTGGGAAGACAAAAACCCACTTGCTTTATTGAAACCACAGTCCCTGTCATTATTTTGGACAGCCTGTCACGTTTCTTTCCATGCCCTTGAAGCAAGTACTAAACTCACCTGAACTGCTTACAAAATACAGAAGATTGGTATTAATCTGTTCAGCTGCTGTGGGTTTTTTTTCTCTGATTGAGAACATGTCCTATGTTACAGGTAGGCAGATTACACCCCTAACTCAAAGGCAGCTTTAAGATAACTATATTCCTTACCAGACACTACCCAAAAAGTACGGTATTCTAGAGACATGACTGAATTATGTGACCGGAAATGGTGGAGTTCAATTCTACATTGTCACCTTGTGCTAATCCCGGTGAAACGCCCCAGCAGAGCTGTGGCTGTTGCCCAGGTGCTGCCCTGTGCCTGATTTAGCAGTAGTGAGCTCTCCTCTGTGGAGCTGATGGTGAGAAACCGAGGCCATCTGCACTTTGTGACATGTCTCTGGTGGCAGAGAGAGGTTTAGAGCAGGGGACTGGCTAAGAAAAAGGGAAGAATGTACCAGCTGCCACAGAGAACCAGCCTGCTGCTGGCCTACGCAACACTTACAATACGACTGCTCTCTTTGGTTTCTGAACATGGGGACTGTTCACCGTTACATAAGAGGGATGAAAAAAATGCAACATACTTATCAAACAAAACTTTCACTTTCAAGTTGTAGTTCAATTCCTGCAGTTTCACCAGCAATCTGGAAAGAGAAGTGTTTTTTTTTAATGGCAGCAATTGAAAAAGATGGGTTCTCTTCTACTGTGTTGCTTATCACAGATATTTAAGGAGTGCACTTAGGGCCACATGCAGGCTCCAAGCTTGCTCCATACCAGACAGCATTTAGAGATGAAACTAAATAGGCAAATGAGTTACTCTTTGGCATGACAAAGTGCTCTGCATGTGTCTTCTTGCTGTTTGGATGTGTTTGTTACACACTCAGTACACCCCACGTCTCCTGAAGGGTAAAAGCCGAACGTGAGTTAAGCTCTGCCAGAACCAAGCCCCTGCCCACGGCACTTCCCTCCTCCTGGCCTCAGGCCCTGGACTGCAGGGCAGGCTGTGCAATCCCCTTGGCTGCAGGAAGCCAGTGACAGGAAAGCCCTACCACAAAACAGGAACAGGGAAGGGGGAACACACCTCAGCTTCACGGTAAACTGCACTCCTGTCTTCAGGACTAGTGGTCTCTGAGGATGTGTTGGCATGCAAGGCTGCCTCTCCACCACAAAGGAGCTATGGGAAGAACAGATTAAAGGCACTATGATTTATCTATGCTGTCCTTAATTAAGAAACCACATTAAAAGTGAACTTTAAAAGAATGTTGCTTTACCAGTAATACTATACACTTTATTCACTCCGTTTCAATATGCACAGAGGTGACCGTATCAGTTCCATTCAGTTGTTTAAGTGGGGCTAGAAATAGTGATTTTGTAAGTGTTGGCTTTTCTGCAATACAGTGATGGCTTGAGGAGGGAGGTTGCTACATCAAACTTCCCTGAAATCAAACGGCAAGGAAACACTGCTGTATTTAGCACACTGCAAGTGAGGAGTGTTGCTCTGTTTGCCATTCCCAGGGCTTCCTGGATTCTTACAGGTTCAGTGCTGTGTAACAACACGTGCCCAAGGGAGGGATACACCAGCAGGGGATTTGATGAGGGCCAGCTAACCCAATGAAACAAACTTCTGGGGCTAACCTGTTCTGATACACCCCAAATTTTTGTCTACTGTGTGTTTACAGAATGGGAGTCTGATCTTATGTGAGGCAATTACCAGCAACAGTAACTTGCATCATAGAGATGGTACAGAGGCAGGGCTGGCCTCCCTGTGGTGGAGGCAAAGATAATGTGTCCAGTAACAAAGGATTGGAGAATCTAGTGTGTACCAATCTCGGGCAGAGCTTGATGCACGTTGTTTCTTGCCTCTCTTCCCTTGAACTTTGCAGGCTTGAAGCAAGAAGTGGACTAACAGACTGGGAGTTTGACTCTGTAATCAACGTGTACTGCAGCAAAGCTCCTGCTAACTTCAGTAATGACTGATCACAAACCCTTTCCACAGGCCTGAATCTGTGGAAATCCTAGATAGGGGAAATCTCAAAAACAGTAATTCAATGTAATGTTTGTGATAGAATTAGGAAAACCTTGGAAAATGGAAAGTTACTATGGAAGAAATACTGAGGGAACAGTAGGGAAGGTGCTCTTCATCGATTTATTCATGCTAACACCAGAAGATCCTTCTGGTCTGTTACCTTTGGATGAGTTGTTTGAAAAGAGTGTGTGTTAGGTCCTGTAGAAATTGTTTATTTTTTGTGATGGGATCAGGGTCGTAGGTAAACTTCTGTTCCAGTTCCTCAAGCTTCTTAAGCTGCTGACGTACTTGCTGTAGACTTTCAGCAACAATGGTGAACCTACAATTGACACGATCTTATTACTTTTAGCATGTTTTTGTACTGTACTAATGCAGAGGCACCAGCCAGGTGACTGTCCCAGAGGATGTGGCAGTGCCTGGAGAACATTTCCTGCTCACTGGAAATACGGTTAGGTAATAAAATGCATGTAGTTATGGTAAGACAGAAGGAAAATGGGTAATATAAATAATGAGTATATTTCCTAGATGTGGTGTTCCTTCATAACACGGTTCAAATGCAGTCTTACAAAAGACGTACCAGTTCTGCAGCTGGTCGAGGCAGGCATTGGGTGGCCCACCAATGCATGCTGTCTGCTGCCTGTGCTTCCACTCCACCAGCTCCTCATTAATAAGGGCAGTCTGTGTGTGCTCTGTGCTGTGCAGCAGCTGTACTATCTTATTCACCACCTCCTACAGAGAACATGAGATTACCCTGTTTGTTAAAAATACTTCATACACGAGAACTAAGTACCGTTTTAGCTAGTGCTCATCTGTCTTGCAAAACTCTGCAAAGACCTCAGTTCAACTGACATATTAAAAAAACTTTTCTACTGCTAATTTGTGTCAATTCAATGAAAATGAACATGTGCTTAAAATGAAGAGCTGCTGACTTCTGAAAGAAAATCTGAGCATTACCTTTCTCTTGAGGTCCAGTGATAAAAACATCTGCTGGAGATTCAGCTGCTCTTTCTTGTATTCCTCCTGAGACATGCTATTGGACTCGTGTTCTGTAAAATAAGTCCAAATTGTGAACGTGAGGCTGAAGGAGTGCTGAAGGATGGGTGGGGAAAATGCTGGGGGGAGAATTGGACAAATACAAAAAGCAAGATCGTGGCTCAGTGCTTCCCTCAGTATTTGCTGAACGTGTCCCTGTTCTGAGGGACGGTCAGCTCTGGCAAGTTGTGTTAGAAACTAAAGCCTTTTCTAGAACAAAGAATTCGAAAACAGAGACAGATCTGTATAATGAAACCAGTGTGGACTCTGTGTTTTCCTTGGTGCACAAGAGCCTTCAAAACCTAAAGCTAGTTTGGCATTTGTGAAATACAAGGTAGCAAAGGGAAGCCTGGACATCACTAATTAAGTGTACGGCTGAATGGTCACAGAGCCTACAGGATTTGCTACTTCTAGTGGCAAAGGAATGTAAAGGACAAAGGAATGCTGTGTTAACAAGGAGGCTCTCTTACTTGGAACAAAAGACAGCTGCAGAAATTTAGGTTTCAGTGTGAAGCAGAGTTAATAAAGGAGGGATATTACCAGTAAGTTTGGCTGTGTATGGTTAGGCTCAGTGTCCTGACATAAAGAGCAGTTTACTCTGACAAACTATATGCAATAGGGGATGTCCTTGAAAAATGACTTACCTCTATTCTGCAGGGTTTTACATTTGAAGTCATATTCATCTTGCATATCCTCTAATGTCTTGATGTCCTGCTCCACATCCTGTAATGCACAAGTGAGGGTGGCCATAATTACTTAATATTTTCAAGTAATGCAAGACTACATCTGATTAGGAACTGCCTGGTACCAGCCCTTGACAGACATGAAGTCCAGTTTTGTAACAATGCTTTTTCCTGGAACCCCCTAACAGGAAATACCCCTAAATTTCTTTACCTTCTATTCACCCTTCCTCCTTCTCAGCTAACTGAAATCTGTTAATTATAAAGTATGGAAATGCCCTTGTGGTCAAGCCATGTAGGTTCACAGAGTTTAGGAGAACTTAGGCTACAGCGGAAAAACGTGGAACAGCACATAGCATTTTAAACTTTAAAATTCTTAAGTACTATTTGGAGAAGAGCTTTCTGTTGTGACTGTATTTATTAAGACAAACATCTATGTGCTAAAAAATATATATCTGCTTGTTAGCAAAGAATTGGTCAATTATAATTTAAGAGGTTTTTTCCTCAGTTGCTAGTATTTCAGATGGGCAAAATGCTTTTGTTGCTAAAAATTAGGCACAAGGTACTTTCTATCTTCAGACAATCCCCGGTTATAGACTTGAAAACCCCTACCTTACTTTTATTGGTCATTTTATCAAGTCTAATGTACTACTGAAAGCTTTTCAACATCTGCAAATCCACAAACACTACTATAACTATGAAAAGTTATACTTACTGTAACACTGCTTTTTACAGCCTTCACTTTGGCATCAAGCTCCTTCTGTTTGTCCAGCATCCCAATCACAGTGTTCTGTACACTCCCTACTTCCATCTGAAGGAAGATGCAGAACAAGTCAAAACAGAGTGACGCATACCTTTCTTCGTTAATGTAAATTAGTGGCTTTTGTTGACAAACAACCTGAGGAAGCATGGCTTGTTCTGATAAACCATACTAAAATTTTGCAGTATAAAAAAATGAAGTTCAGGTGAATTTGAAAGAAACAAAGTATTTATTTTGGTAAATTGCCAAAGGTCCCCCATAATGGATTCAAGTCAGCGGTGGAAGTGATGGCCAAGCTGGATTGGGCTTTGAGGAACAGAGTCTAGTGGAAGATAGATGATCTCCAAAGTCCCTCCCAATCCAAACCATTCTGTAATTCCCTTTTCCTTTTTGATGACCCCAATTTATTGCACACTGGAAAGGCAGCAGCAAGTGCTTTATGTCACATGCCAGGACTGAACAGCTGTGCTGCAGCTACA